>JABMCL010003054.1:27500-42500 GCA_018857735.1 Alviniconcha marisindica
GAGAATGGACCATTAGCAGAAAACTGACAAGACAAGAAGAGCAATGTGGCTAAACAGAAGAAGAAAAAACGAGAGAGGAGGTAGGAAAGAGGAATCAAATGACAGCCCTAAGATTCCAGACAGGTGGATGGGGGGTCGGGGAGGAGAGACATGAAACATTTTCAGCCTCCCTTCGTGGAATGGGGGCGGGAGGGGGTGAGGTTGGGGGGGGGGGGGGGAGGGGGGGGGGGGGGGGGGGGATATAATTAGAATGCACTCATTATAGTGTTGTTTGTAGAGGTGAGTTTTGAACGCAATTTTGAAGGCACTTGGGAGGCTCTGTGAAGGCAGGAGTGGAGACAACTCTACTCACCATCATACCAGCCACCAGTGAGGTCCTCCCCATAGTCACCGCGGTCCTCAAGGGCAGAGTGACCTCGCCACGTGACCTTCCTGTCTTCCGGCAGCCATCCTGACCTCTGGGCCTCGTAGAAAAGGATGGACTTGTAGATGACCTCGCCGTAGTCGTAACCTACACACGTGTGCAAAGGGGAAATGAAAAATATAAAATATGTGTTATTGTGTACTGTGATGTGGTTAATGTTCAGCCACCTTTCAATTTCTCTGATGAGATAATAAAGTAATCTTGAATCTTGAATCTTGACTCACATGCTCTCCGTTCATCACCACGTCATCTTTTTCAGAGAGACTGGATGACTGGTTCTTGGTATTAATTTTCAGGCCCGGTAAACCGCAATAGGTTGTGTATCCGTTAGAAACACGTCATCAAATTGCAAGACATGTGCAAGGGGTAAATGATCGTGCTTACTTTTCCTCTCTGCACACATAACATGTTAAAAAAAGAACGCTATTTATTAGGATAAAACACATTTTGTCCTAATAAATAGCGTTCTTTTTGTGTGCGTGCGGATTTTGTTTTCGAATGCCAGCAGTCCTTCTTGCTTCACACGTCATCAAATTACGAGATCTTGTCTGATCCACCGTTCAGCAAAGTGTGAATGTGGTCTGACTGGTCCCACGTCCAACTAACCCTTTCACTGCCATGACGTCACAAAAACCTTACCATCATCATCACCATCATCGTCATCGTCTCGCGGCCAGGAAAGCTGTGAAAGTACAGTGGTCTTAACGGACTCTGGACAAGGCAAAGCGTGAATGTGCAGTGGTCTTACCGCTCTCGGGTCCAGGCAAGGTGTGAATGTAACTATTTTGGTCTTACCGTATCGGGACTAGGCAAAGTGTGAAAGGACAACGGTCTTACCGGTCTTAGGACGAGGTAAGGTGTGAAAGTACAATGGTCTTACCGCTTTCACGACCAGGCAAGGTGTGAAAGTACAGTGATCTTACCGCTTTCAGGACCAGGCAAGGTGTGAAAGAACAATGATCTTGCCGCTCTCAGGACCAGGCAAGGTGTGAAAGTACAACGGTGTTACCGCTCTCAGGACCACGCAAGATGTGAAAGTACAACGGTGTTACCGCTCTCAGGACCACGCAAGGTGTGAAAGTACAACGGTCTTACCGCTCTCAGGACCACGCAAGGTGGTCTTACCGCTCTCTGGTCGAGGAACGGTGGTCCGCGGCACAGGCGGCATGACGGAAATAGGCTTGGTCCTGTTGGTCCTGGGTGACTGGACAATGCAATGGTCTTACTGCTATCGGGTCCAGGCATGGTGTGCATGTCTTTTGGTCTTACCGGTATCGGGGCTAGGCAAGGTGCGAAAGCACAACAGTCTTACCGCTCTCAGGACCAGGCAAGGTGTGAATGTATTTTGGTCTTACCGCTCTCAGAACCAGGCAAGGTGTGAAAGCACAACGGTCTTGTCGCTCTCACAATGCAATGTGTGAAAGTAGAACAGTCTTACCGCTCTCACAGTGCAAGGTGTGAAAGGTGCAAGGTGTGAAAGTACAACGGTCTTACCACTCTCACATTGCAAGGTGTGAAAGGTGCAAGGTGTGAAAGTAGAACAGTCTTAACGCTCTCACAGTGCATGGTATGAAAGGTGCAAGGTGTGAAAGGTGCAAGGTGTGAAAGTACAACGGTCTTATCGCTCTCACAGTGCAAGGTGTGAAAGGTGCAAGGTGTGAAAGTACAACGCTCTTACCGCTCTCACATTGCAAGATGTGAAAGGTGCAAGGTGTGAAAGTAGAACAGTCTTACCGCTCTCACAGTGCAAGGTGGTGAAAGGTGCAAGGTGTGAAAACACACCGGTCTTACCGCTCTCTGGTCGAGGAACGGTGGTCCGCGGCACAGACGGCGTGACGGAAATAGGCTTGGTTCTGTTGGTCCCGGGTGACTGGACAATGCAATGGTCTGTCTATGGGCCGCATGGTGTGCATGCTTTTGGTCTTACCTGGTATCGGGTAGGAGGTTCGAAAGCACAGCAGTCTTACCGCTCTCAGGACCAGACAAGGTGTGAATGTATTTTGGTCTTACCGCTCTCAGGACCAGGCAAGGTGTGAAAGCACAACGGTCTTATCGCTCTCACAGTGCAATGTGTGAAAGTAGAACAGTCTTACCGCTCCCACAATGCAAGGTGTGAAAGGTGCAAGGTGTGAAAGTACAACGGTCTTACCACTCTCACACAGTGCAACAGGTGTGAAAGGTGCAAGGTGTGAAATTAGAACAGTCTTACACACTCTCCAGTGCATGGTAGAAAGGTGCAAGTGTGAAAGGTGCAAGGTGTGAAAGTACACGGTCTTATCGCTCTCACAGTGCATGGTGAAAGGTGCAAGGTGTGAAGTACAACGCTCTTACCGCTCTCACATTGCAAGATGTGAAAGGTGCAAGGTGTGAAGGGTAGAACAGTCTTAACCGCTCTCACAGTGCCAGTGAAAGGTGCAAGGTGTGAAAACACACCGGTCTTCACCGCTCTCGGTCAGGAACGGTGGGCCGCGGCCAGGCAAGCGTGACGGGTAATAGGCTTGGTCCTGTTGGTCCTGGGGACTGGACAATGCAATGGTCTTCCCTGCTCTCGGGTCCAGGAAATGGTGTGCATGTCTTTTGGTCTTACCGGTATCGGGGCTAGGCAAGGTGTGAAAGCACAACGGTCTTACCGCTCTCAGGACCAGGAAAGGTGTAAAATGTATTTTGGTCTTACCGCTCTCAGGACCAGGCAAGGTGTGAAAGTAAAAGGTCTTACCGCTCTCACAGTAAAGTGTGAAAGGTGCAAGGTGTGAAAGTACAACGTCTTCCCTCCCCTAAAGGCAGGTGCAAGGTGTGAAAGTACAACGGTCTTACCGCTCTCAGGATGCGTGAACGGTGGGGTGCAAGGTGTGAAAGTACAACGCTCTTACCGCTCTCACAGGAAGATGAAATCAAGGTGTGTCCTTTACCGCTCTCTGGTCGAGGAACGGTGGGCCGCGGCATAGGCGGCGTGACGGAAATAGGCTTGGTCCTGTTGGTCCTGGGTGACTGGACAATGCAATGGTCTGACTGCTATCGGGTCCAGGCATGGTGTGAATGTCTTTTGGTCTTACCGGTATTGGAGCTAGGCAAGGTGTGAAAGCACAACGGTCTTACCGCTTTCAGGACCAGGCAAAGTGTGAAAGTACAACGGTCTTACCGCTCTCAGGACCAGGGCAAGGTGTGAAAGCACAACGGTCTTACCGCTCTCACAGTGCAAGGTGTGAAAGGTGCAAGGTGTGAAAGTAGAACAGTCTTACCGCTCTCACAGTGCAAGGTGTGAAAGGTGCAAGGTGTGAAAGTAGAACAGTCTTACCGCTCTCACAGTGCAAGGTGTGAAAGGTGCAAGGTGTGAAAGTACAATGCTCTTACCGCTCTCACATTGCAAGATGTGAAAGGTGCAAGGTGTGAAAGTAGAACAGTCTTACCGCTCTCACAGCGCAAGCTGTGAAAGGTGCAAGGTGTGAAAGTAGAACAGTCTTACCGCTCTCACGGTGCAAGGTGTGAAAGGTGCAAGGTGTGAAAGCACACCCGTCTTACCGCTCTCTGGTCGAGGAACGGTGGGCCGCGGCACAGGCGGCGTGACGGGAATAGGCTTGGTCCTGTTGGTCCTGGGCGGCACCACCGGTATGAAGGGCCAGAAGTTGTGCCGCGGGACATCGAAGTAGGTGGAGTTGGGCCGCAGATGGGGACTCCTCACGGGAACATACGGCCAGAAGTTGTGGTCGGGCTTCTTGAAGTAGCTCGTCTCGTTCTCGCCTCGGCTCGGTGCCGACACCGGCACGTAGGGCCAGAAGTTGTGCTTCGGCGCCTCGATTCGTATCGGGCCTTTGAGAAAGGGTCGCACGAGGAACACGGCACGTGCAGCAGGCAGGGACACGAGGGCGAAGTAGGTCAGGAGAGCGTGCTGGTTTGTGGGGTGCATGGCGGCGAGGACTAGTCGGTCGGTCGGTCGGTCGGTCAGTCGGTAGGCCGTTGAAGTCTTCAAGCGTTGGCTTTTGTCGTGTTAGAGATTCCACAGCCTGAAGAAGAAAGAAAGAAAGAAAGAAAAAAGAAAAAGGAGAAGAAAAAAAGAAGAAGAAAGAAAAGAAAAAAGAAAAAAAAGAAAGAAAAAAGAAAAAAAAAAAGAAGAAGAAGAAGAAGAAGAAGAAGAAGAAGAAGAAGAAGAAGAAGAAAAGTGGTTGTGGGGAGGGGGAAAGAAAAAGATTACAGTAGAATATAAGGAAGATACTGTACTTTTCACAGGACACTTTTTTCTCTTTAATTTCTTTTGATAATATTTTTGTTTCTTCTTCTTAGAAATAGGCCAGTGTTACTGTCGTTAGTGTTTATTATTATAAGTATTATTATTAGTATTATTCTCCTCCTCATTATCCTCCTCCTCCTCCTTATATGACAGCATTCCTCAACTCAACTGTTGAAATTCTACCTCACATTTGTCCTTGCTTATGTGACTACTGGTTTGATCATCTCCCTCCGTCCGACACTGTGTGAATGAGTGAGTGTGCGTGCGTGCGTGCGTGGGCGTGCGCGCGTGCGTGCGTGTGTGTGTGTGTGTGCGTGCGTGCATGCGCGTGCGTACGTGTGTGTGTGCGTGTGTGCGTACGTGCGTGTGTGTGTGTGTGCGCATGCGTGCGTGCGCGTGCGTGCGTGAGTGTGAGTGTGCGTGCGTGCGTGCGTGCGTGCGTGCGTGCGTGTCGTGTGTGGTGTGTGTGTGTGTGTGTGTGTGTGTGTGTGTGTGTGTGTGTGTGTGTGTGTGTGTGTCCATATTGAAAATAATAACAGACTTGCTGCTGCCAAAGCGCTGAAACTGAATTACTAAATTCTGTATGAAGAGAGATAATGAAAGCGTGCCTACAAAGGGAAAGAACTGGATCTAGCTGTACAAGAGAGTAACGCATTATCTCTCTTTGAAAGCGCGCCTACAAAGGGAAAGAACTAGATCTAGCTGTACAAGAGAGTAACGCATTATCTCTCTTTGAAAGCGTGCCTACAAAGGGAAAGAACTAGATCTAGCTGTACAAGAGAGTAACGCATTATCTCTCTTTGAAAGCGTGCCTATAAAGGGAAAGAACTAGATCTAGCTGTACAAGAGAGTAACGCATTATCTCTCTTTGAAAGCGTGCCTATAAAGGGAAAGAACTAGATCTAGCTGTACAAGAGAGTAACGCATTATCTCTCTTTGAAAGCGCGCTTACAAAGGGAAAGAACTAGATCTAGCTGTACAAGAGAGGAACGCATTATCTCTCTGTATGAAGAGTGTGTCACTCTTGTGCAGCTAGATCTAATTCTTTCTCTTTGTGGGCGCGCTTTCTTCACCTGTCTTTATTCGACTCTCTGGTGCAGCTAGATCGAGTTCTTTCCCCTCGTGGAAGCGCTTTCATTATCTGTCTTTATGATGAGTGCGTTACTGTCTGGTGGAACTACATCTAGTTCTTTCCAGTTAAGTTGTAAGCACGCTTTTGTTACCTGTCTTTATAATGAGTGGGTTACTGTCTGGTGAAACTATATCTAGTTTTTTACATTTGTAGGCACGCTTTCATTATCTCTCTTTATAATGAGTGCGTTAACGCGGCTAAGTCTAGTTCTTTCCCTTTGTAGGCGCTCTTTCATTAACTCTCTTTTTACACACACACACACACACACACACACACACACACACACACACACCACACACACACACACACACACACACACACACACACACACACACACACACACAGCCCATACATTATGAATGTAGCATAAGTGTACGTTTCTTGGTCTTGTTCTGCTTCTTGTTCTTCTTCTTCTTATTATTATTATTGCCAGCACTGTAAGCATGTTCGGTGTATGTTGGAATTTTTGTTGTTGTTGTTGCTTGTTCCGTAAATCGATATGACATTACCTTGTTACTGTCAAGCACTTGCGTACGGGAAAATTAAGGTCCCCTCTGTTGATAACCCAGAGCTGACAAATGTTCTCCCTTTAAAGCCTGGAGTAGGTCAGAATACAGTCTCGGATGCTTCGCCTACTGCCAGGAATTTCTTCCTTGACCTAATTTCTACCTTCCTGGTCCATTTGCTTTCATTGTTTCTAAATCTTCTCCCGATTTAAAAACCTAGTTATTTATTTATTTTGCCTAACACAGTAAAAAATAGCGTACCCTGTTCATAGTCACAACATATTTAGGTAGGTTCTCTTGGTGAGTACCTAGATGTAGCGTACGGAATACAAACAGGTACCAAAACATGTGTTATTGCGCACAGATAGATAGATGGATGGTTTTTAACGTTGTGACAGTGAATGAAACACATTTTGGATAAAGTAGGTTCCAGTGGTGATTTTGCCTACTGAATATAAGTAGGTATCAAAACATGTTCTAATGTGTGTGTGTGTGTGTGTGTGTGTGTGTGTGTGTGTGTGTGTGTGTGTGTGTGTGTGCGTGCGGGCGCGCGCGCGCGTGCGTGGTGCGTGCGTGCGTGCGTGGTGTGTGTGTGTGTGTGATGTGTGTGTGTGTGTGTGCGTGTGCGTGTGTGCGCGTGTGTGTCGTTGTGTGCGTGTGTGTGTGTGTGTGTGTGTGTGTGTGTGTGTGTGTGTGTGTGTTGTGTGTTGTGTGTTATTGTTGTTGTGTTTGGTGTAATTTTGTGTGGGATTCTGTTTTTAAACGCTAAATAAAGAATTAAGTACTAACTTGTATTCGTTGACTTGATTGTGTTTTGAACAGGTGTCAAAACAATTTTTTAATGTGCGGATTCCTAGTTTTCTTTGTGAGAACCAAATTTAAGAGAAGTAAATCTTTATCTTGTATTCGTTCTCAGGTGTCCCTCATGTCAGTCGTTACTAGGGCATAACACACGGGCAAAAGTCTCAAAACTAACTATCTTCTTCCACATGCACAGACAGCTAGATTCCAGTTATGCTGAGCCGAGTAACCGAATTCTCAAGAGAACGTGAAATGCCTTTATTCATTTTGCTCCATTTCTACTATCAGTCTGTGTCCAGTTTGCTCTACTGTCAGTTGTGTTGATCTAGGGGCATATACATTCCCACGGGCCAAGAAAGTCTCCTTATACATATCTATCTATCTCTTCAGTGTCGGTTCTGTAGGACAGGAAGTCTCACTGGTCTAGGAAATCTCCTTCTTCATACTGCTCCAGTTTTACTATTGGCAGATTATGTTGACCTAGGAGCAAATTCTCATCTGTCCGGGATAAAAAAAAAAATCTTCTCACTTTTCCCCCTTTCCTCTATAAAGTTTTGGCTTATGTTGGAACATATCTTAGCCCAAAGTCTCCATGCCCTTATCTGAATAGCGCAGAGAACACTTCGTATGCTGAGCAATCGTGCTAAACTTCAAGCACCGGGTTACGACATCCTTCCTCCGACCACTGCCATAATTGGTTACGTCACAGGCCTCCGAAATCTGTCTTCATCGGTGCCGCACCACGCGCACAAGTAAACAATCACATAACACTGAAAACACTACTCCACAACACACACACACACACCACACACACACACACACACACACACACACACACACACACACACACACACACACACACCACACACACACACAGTAACATGCGCAAACCATGCACACAGACAACTCAGATTATGTAAGGCCGCGTTTTTCTTCTAACCAACAGAGTTCAGAGCTGTGTGAAAGTTGAGGTGTCTGCCCTGGGCTCCCCGTCCCTAATAGTCCTTATGGCCTCTGTGGACGTAAAGCAACATTGAACTTGAATTTTCAGAGTTCAAGAGCTGTGTGAAAGTCGAGGTGGCTGTACATGGCTCCCGGTCCCTAACAGTCCTTATGGTCTCTGTGAACGTAAAGCAATACTGAGCTTGAATTTTCAGTATTCAAGAGCTGTGTGAAAGTCGAGGTGTCTGCTCTGGGCTCTCGGTCCCTAATATCCTTATGGTCTCTGTGGACGTAAGGCAACATTGAGCTTGAATTTTCAGAGTTCAGGAGCTGTGTCAGTGAAAGTGGAGGTGGCAGCTCTGGGCCTCCCGTTCCTAATAGTCCTTACGGTCTCTGTGGACGTAAAGCAACACTGAACTTAAAATCTAACCGCTCACAATGCTTGCAAACGCCAGCGTATCTGAAAACAAAAGGTTGGGATCGAGACTGAACTAAGTGAGCCGGTTTGGCCTAGCGGTAAGGCGTTAGGTCGGTAAGCGGAAGGACCTCGGTTCGATACCGCTTCGGCTCTCCCTTCTCTTCAATAAGGTTGTGGTTTTGAGGACACTGTCCTGTGACTTTGTCCATCACTTCCTGCTGAAACATTAAAATGGCTCTCATCGCTGCCCATCTTAATGCAGAAGTCATTCTGGTGGTGGCAGTGTAGCGATAGGTATATAATCTCCCTCTTCCCCCACCTCCATACCCCCTTCCCCCCCTTCTCCCTTTCCCTAATAAAGACTTATGGTTTCTGTGGACGTTAAGCACCATGTTTACTTACTTCAGTACTTACTGACGGAACTAATTTATTTAGTTACCCTGGGCGGCCTCGCCTGATATTTACGTACGTGCTTCGATGTTACGTTGCTTTCACAGTCCTAATACTCAAAGATTTCGGATCTTCTTACAGAGGGCGCTGACAGCATGGAGCTTATGTGTGCGATTTCGGTGGACAGATGCGCGGAGAAAGCGTGTGGCCGTCATTGACTGGCGTAACCAAGTTACGGCAGAGCTTGGAGGATGGGTGCCGGAAAGCTAGGCTTGGAATGTTGGAATGTGCATTTGTGTATGCGGGAAATACATGAACATACACAACACACAACACACACCACACACACACACACACACACACACACACGCACACACACACACACACACACACACACACACACACACACACACACACACACACACACACACACACACCACACACACACAACACACACACACACACACACACACACACACACACACACACACACACACACACACACACACAACACACACACAACACACACTGACATAGTTTTGGGAAAATCGCGAGGGGAATGAAAACATCAGCAACAGCGACGAAAGGCGAAGAAGACGAAGACGACAAAGACAAAGTTAAGAAGAAAGTTTCAGTGACACGCAAACCGGCTAGAAAATAAGGTTAATCTGAACACATACCTCATTGTCCTTCCACAGGAATTATCCCGCACGTTCAAGACACAACAACACGTCATTATATTTTTACGTCATTCGTTGTGTTTCCTTGGAAAGTCCATCACACGTTACAGTCAGACATTTTGTCGACCGGTCGGAGAGCCAGAGGCGTTGTCACCTGTAGAACCGCACCGTTCAAAATTCCCCGCTAGGTAATCTGCTAATCAGTGAAATAAAACCTTAACGACTCGCAATCCGCCTTAAAAGGGACAACGGTGCACGCAGGCTTGGCAGGGGTCAGGCTCGCTCGCTCACTCACTAACTCAAACACACACACACACACACACACACACACAACACACACACACACACACACACACACACACAACTAAACAAACATCAGCTTTTCGAGAACAATTTCACGACTGCAAGGCTGGATTTGTGTGTGGTCTGTTTTTGTAGACAACCCGCTGGCCTTGACACGAACACACGCGTGGACGCCATGAAAACTCAGCAAGTGGCGATCCGACATGCGTTAAAAAAATAGCTTGGCTGCGTCGCCGTGGCCGACACTTCAAAGAGCTGTTTCGCTGGTGGACAGTTAGTTCTGCTTCGTTCATTCCAACGGAAACAACGTGGTCTTTCCGCAACCCGAAACTGATGACGATTGCCGTGTCCTTCTCGTCTTCCTTCTGGCTCGGTTGGATATCCAATGAGTCACCTGTTTTCGGGAGGACGTGAGGTGGGGACGGCGGGAGTTTGTGATCAGAAACTAACAACCGCGGGTTCAAACCTGTTATGTCTGTCTGTCCGTCTGTCTGTCTGTACGGCCGGCGCTGTGGTGTCAATTACACGCGCTGCTGCTGATTATGAACCTGATGCTTTCCTTCGCTGCCCCGTGGTTCGAATCCTCTCCTGGTTGCTGTGGCCCAGTGGTTGTGACAGCATGCAGCCGTAGCCTACACTTTCCTGTGAGGGCCGAACCCCTTTTCGAGTCCCATGTTTCTACCTCCATCCCCCCCCCCCCGCAACCCCCCCCCACCCCACCCCGTCTCCTATTACCTCCCTTCCCCTGAACCCACAACTAGCCTGCCAGATTATCTTTACCTGTCTTCTTGAAA
The DNA here is from genome assembly GCA_018857735.1 of Alviniconcha marisindica. Lineage (NCBI taxonomy): Eukaryota > Metazoa > Mollusca > Gastropoda > Provannidae > Alviniconcha > Alviniconcha marisindica. The sequence goes on from JABMCL010003054.1 coordinate 38,116, forward strand.
TACCCCCCCCCAACCTCCCCCGCATCCATCCCTCTCACCCCCCCCCCATCCTGCCCCTTATCCCCCCCCCCCCATCCACAACCCTCACCTACCAGTGAATAGTCCTCCGTCCACGTTCTTTGTACCCCCTCCCCTCGATCCCCGGCCCTTTTAGTTCACTGGTCGTCATGACCCTCTTGCCCCCCCCCCCCCCATTCCTCCACTCCCCTCCTCTTTGTTTACCCTTCACCCACCACCATCCACCACCCCTCGCCCCCTCCCCCCCACCCCCCGCCCCTCGCCCCACGCCCCACGCCAGGGCCCCTATCCGGCAGTGTCTGTGTCATGATCTGCAGTCGTTTGATCTGTCGGTTGGTCGCTTCCTCTCGTCGTTTTTGGTCCTGTTGTTTGGTTTGGTTTTAATCTTCTCCTTGACCTTTCAGTCGTTGTGAAATTTGAGCATTTTATTTTTGTATTTAAAGACCCCACCCCCTTGTTGTTTTTGTTGTTGTGTGTGTGTGTGTGTGTGTGTGTGTGTGTGTGTGTGTGTGTGTGTGTGTGTGTGTGTGTGTGTGTGTGTGTGGTCAAAACGTTGCCCAATCGTACTGTGCGCTTTCTCTACTGACTTTCTTAGCCCCTCCACCCCCCGCCCCCCCGCCCCCCCTCCCCCTCCTCCCACGATATCCTCCGAATCCTACAACAGTACCTTCTCCCAAGTACACGCATTTAAATGACGACAATGACAAATAAAATCTCTCGTTTTGCACTGATCTCTACTGATTCTATAAGACGGAGGCTTGAACCTTGCGACCAAAAACAAAAAACAAAACAAACAAAAAACAACTTTTGTTTTTAAAAATAAATAAATCGGGATATACTGGATGATCCTGCTACTGGATGAATTATGCAAAGCGAGTCGAGCTGAGGTTTTTTTATGTTAAAAGTTCGCTCTTCATAAATATTTCATTCCTATTATTATTATTATCCTTTCAAACTGCGTAGGGTGTTGGCTACAGAAATATCGCTTCCACAGTTCATTACTGCTGTTACAGGTTCGTCTCCAACTTGACTGATAGATCACACTTGGAAGTCCAGTATCTAGAGTGCGTGCCTCTTTATACAAGTTTGGCTCTGGGTCCATCTTCCTAAGTGTCACGATAGATCTGTCTTCGTCATCTCTCTCTCTCGTGACATCTCTCTTGTCGTGATATCTCTCTAGCCATGATATCTCTCTAGCTATGATATCTCTGTAGCCACATCTCTCTCGCCGTGATATCTCTCGCCATAATATCTTGCCATGATATCTCTCTCGTCCTGATATCTGTCTCGCCATTATATATCTCTTTTGCCATAATATCTCTTTCGCCATAATATCCTGCCATGATATCACTCTCGCCATGATATCTTTCTCGCCTTGAAATAAACTCTCGCCGTGATATCTCTCTCGCCATGGTATCTTGCCATGATATCTCTCTCGTCATGATATCTCACTTGCCATGAAATCTCTCTCGCCATGATATCTCTCTCGTCGTGATATCTCTCTCGCCATGATATCTCTCTCGTCGTGATATCTCTCTCGCCATGATATCTCTCTTTTGCCATGATAGCTCTCGAGCCATGATATCTTGCCATATCTTTCTCTTCATGATAATATTATCTTGTCATGATAGTTCTTTCGTCATGATATCTCACTCGCCATGAAATCTCTCTCACCATGATATCTCTCTTTTGCCATGATAGCTCTCTCGCCATGATATCTTGCCATGATATCTCTCTCGCCACATCTCTTTCGTCGTGAGATCTATCTCGCCATAAAAAAATCTCTCGCCATGATATCTTGCCATGAAATCTCTCTTGCCATGATTTATCTCTCGCCATGACATCTCTCTTGCCATGATATCTCTCTCTTGCCATGATATCTCTCTTGCCATGATATCTCTCTTGCCATGATATCTCACTCGCCATGAAATCTCTCTCGCCATGATATCTTTCTTTTGCCATGATAGCTCTCTCGCCATGATATCTTGCTATGATATCTCTCTCGCCACATCTCTTTCGTCGTGAGATCTATCTCGCCATAAAAAAAATCTCTCGCCATGATATCTTGCCATGAAATCTCTCTTGCCATGATTTCTCTCTCGCCATGATATCTCTCTTGCCATGATATCTCTCTTGCCCTGATATCTCTCTTGCCATGAAATCTCTCTCGCCATGATTTCTCTCTTTTGCCATGATAGTTCTCTCGCCATGATATCTTGCCATGATATCTCTCTCGCCACGTCTCTTTCGTCGTGAGATCTGTCTCGCCATAAAAAATCTCTAGCCATGATATCTTGCCATGAAATATCTCTTGCCATGATTTCTCTCTCGCCATGACATCTCTCTTGCCATGATATCTCTCTCTTACCATGATATCTCTCTTGCCCTGATATCTCTCTTGCCATGAAATCTCTCTCGCCATGATTTCTCTCTTTTGCCATGATAGCTCTCTCGCCATGATATTTTGCCATGATATCTCTCTCGCCACATCTCTTTCGTCGTGAGATCTGTCTCGCCATAAAAAATCTCTCGCCATGATATCTTGCCATGAAATCTCTCTTGCCATGATTTCTCTCTCGCCATGACATCTCTCTTGCCATGATATCTCTCTCTTACCATGATATCTCTCTTGCCATGATATCTCACTCGCCATGAAATCTCTCTCGCCATGATATCTCTCTTTTGCCATGATAGCTCTCTCGCCATGATATCTTGCTATGATATCTCTCTCGCCACATCTCTCTCGTCGTATGATCTATCTCGCCATAAAAAATCTCTCGCCATGATATCTTGCCATGAAATCTCTCTTGCCATGATTTCTCTCTCGCCATGACATCTCTCTTTCCATGATATCTCTCTTGCCATGATATCTCTCTTGCCCTGATATCTCTCTTGCCATATCTCTCTCGCCCTGATATCTCTCTCGCCATGGTATTTTGCCATGATTTCTCTCTCGCCATGACATCTCTCTCGCAGTGATATCTCTCTCGTCGTGATATCGCTCTCGCTATATTTCTCGCGTCATGATATCTTGCCATTATATCTCTCTCACCATGATATCTCTCTCGACATGATATCTCTCTCGTCATGATAATTCTCTCGCCGTGATGTCTCTCTAGCCATGATATCTCTCTCGCCATGATTCTCTCTCGCAGTGATATCTCTCTCGTCGTGATATCGCTCTCGCTATATTTCTCGCGTCATGATATCTTGCCATTATATCTCTCTCGCCATGATATCTCTCTCGACATGATATCTCTCTCGTCATGATAATTCTCTCGCCGTGATGTCTCTCTAGCCATGATATCTCTCTCGCCATGATGTCTTGCCATGATATTTCTGTCGCCACATCTCTCTCGTCGTGAGATCTATTTCGCCATGAAAACTCTCTCATCATGATATCTTGCCATGAAATCTCTCTTGCCATGATATCTCTCTCTTGCTATGATATATCTCTCGCCATGATGTCTTGCCCTGATATTTCTCTTACTATGATCTCTCTCTCACCACGTCTCTTTCGTCGTGATATCTCTCTCGCCATGATGTCTCTCTTGCCATGATTTCTCTCTCGCCATGATATCTCTCTCGCCACATCTCTCTCGTCGTAATATCTCTCTCGCCGTGCTATTTTTCTCTTCGTGGTATTTTTTTCTCGTCATGACATCTTTCTCGTCATGCTATCTCTCTCGTCGTAATATCTATCTCGCCATGGTATCTGTAGACCACAATAAACCTGCCATGTATTCCGTTCCATGTTGCTGTCTTCATCCGTATCAGGTCTCTGCTTTCCGGTTTTAAGTTGCGTGTGCATTAAGTTTTGTATAGTCAGTATACTCGTGTGTGTGTGTGTGTGTGTGTGTGTGTGCGTGCTTGCGTGCGTGCTTGCGTGCGTGCGTGCGTGCGTGCGTGTGTGTGTGTGCTTGGAATAGTTTTCTACGGTCAGAATTTTGCGCTTTGTATTATACTTTATGAAAGTATTTGTGATGCTCAGCATTCTTGAGACTATTCACTGTGAAATGTTGCAAGAAAGTTTTGAAAAAAAAAAGTCAGACAGAGAAAAGAGAGGAGGAGAGAGGGGAAGGAGAGAGAGAGAGAGAGAGAGAGAGAGAGAGACACACACCCCAAAAACACACACACACCCCACACAACCCCGCACGCACGAAAGCCCCGCAGCACGCACGCCGCCACACGCACGCACGCCAAGCACGCACACAATCACACGCAGATGCACCACACACACACGCACAAACGCACGCACACACACGCACACGCACGCACACACACACACACACACCACCACACACACACACACACACACGCACCACCACAGCACACGCACAAAACCCCCACACACACACACACCACAC
>JABMCL010003054.1:57500-67500 GCA_018857735.1 Alviniconcha marisindica
GTCCACAGAGACCATGAAGACTATTAGGGACACGGAGCCCAGGACGACCACCTCGACTGTCACACACCACCTGAGCTCTGTCATTCTTCTTCAAATGCTGCTTGACGTCCACAGAGACCATAAGTACTAATAGGGGCGGGGATCCCAGGACATCCACCTCAACTGTCACACACCACCTAAGGTCTGTCATTCTTCTTCAAATGCTGTTTAACGTCCACAGAGACAGAGACCATACGGACTAATAGGGGCGGGGGAGCCCAGGACGTTGACCTCGACTGTCACACACCACCTGAGCTCTGTCATTCTTCTTCAAATGCTATTTAACGTCCACAGAGACCATACGTACTAATAGGGGCGCGGAGCTCAGGACGTTGACCTCCTGGGCTATGGACAAGCATGAAAATATCCAAAGAATAAATAGTGATTCTCCAAGCCCCCGTTCTTCTTTCACAGTGGCGGTGACTATAATGTTGAGGGGCATTGGACTGTTCTCTCTCAACCCCTACCCTGCCCAAGAAATCAGTACCTCCGGACGGAGTTGTCTTTCCGACCTGGTAGACACAGTGCATGACGAATAATAATAATAATAATAATGGACATTTCTATGGCGCATGATCCCTAGCCAATTCTAGGGCACACTGCGCCGTACACAAAGACGCAGAAAAATGTATAAAGACACACAATGGACAAAATAAAATAAAAAGCCATACGACCGTACCGCCAAACCACGCAAGAATTTACATACATCAATTTCAGTAATTTAATAGAAACGATCAGAAAGATGTGATGCTCAGAAAAGAGTCGGCCGACTTGTAGTTTCCACAGCTTTGAAATTACTGTCACCGTAGCAGTCAGTACCTCTGACTTGGGTCAGCTGTCTGTCACCATGGCAACTAGTACTGCTGACTTGAGTCAGCTGTCTGCCACCTTGGCAACTAGTACTTCTGACTTGAGTCAGCTGTCTGCCACCTTGGCAACCAGTACCTCTGACTTGAGTCAGCTGTCTGCCACCTTGGCAACCAGTACCTCTGACCTCCGGTACAGATTCCTCCTTGAAACTGTCTCCAACACATTGTTCTGAACAAAACGTTCGCTTTGAGAAACACGCTGTGCACAAAAACTGCACAAAACCTTACAGTACAAGCATTAGGCATGATTGTACATAATACATAATATACGCAACTGTTCCCTAGTTCTGTAGGGAAAGTGGTAGCGCCTAAACTTTACCTACCAAGCACGTCACAGTCTACTGCGGATGTCTCATTTAGCACAGGGTTAGCGGCAGAATTGGAGCGGGGGTAGCTCAGCTGGTAGAACGTCCGACTGAAAATCCAGGCGCAATTAATACTAACGCCACGGTTCCAGTTCCCGACGCGGCAAGGGTCAACTTTCAACTCTCAGAGTCAGCTTTCAGCGCAGACTCTCTTACTGTGTCCGTACAGCCCCCCTGTGTGCAATCGCATGCGTCAACATCGGCACACACGTTAAAAGTTAAAACCCCCAAACACTGGCACCCATAACGATACCATTGTTTGGACACACACACAAATACTGCACACACATAAATGGGTAGCGCTGCTCTTGCGGCTGCTGTGGCCTTACCCGGGTAAGGCGACCCGAATTTGCCGCAAAGGACAATGAACTAAAAAAATAAAAAATAAAAAATAAAATAAAAAAGACCCTGTGTATTTAGCAACGAATTGTATCAGTCGAGAACGGTACGACTGTGCTGAAAGTCTTGAATCATGGGAAATGAATTCCTAGGTACAATGTCAAGGGCGGGGAGGGGAGACTATTGGGGGGGGCGGGGGGGGGGGGGTATCTTTCAGTGTTCTGTAGTTTCGGATGCTTTACTCAAGGCTTGACGTTGAATGGTGTGTTAAGTGCTACCATTTTGTTTTATTTATTATTATTTGTGCTTTAAAAAAGAGAGTCTTTTTTTCCTTCTTTTTTTTTGTTACACGAGAGGCGGTACACTGAAGGGGGGCATATTGAAGGTACGCCAGTAAAACGTACTTCAGGGAACTGGTTGAGTGGTGCTTTACGTCCACAGAAACCGTAGGCTTATTAGGGACGGGAGCCCAGGACGGCCACCTCGACTTTCACACAGCTCCTGGGCTCTGTCAGGGAACTGGGGGTACGTTTGTTATATATATATATATATATATATATATAGATAGATAGATATAGATAGATATAATTCCATAGTTTCAGGTGTTCCACTCAAATCTTGTCAGAGATGGTCCATGTATATTGTTATACGTTTTCTTGAAGGTGCTTGTTTTTCTAGACTGAGGGACAGTACAGTGAAGAGGAGGCATATCGAGTATATCCTAATAAAATCAGACTTCAGGGTTTCATCTCGGGTCATTGATTGTAATGCTGATGGTACATGGGAGCTACAATAATGGATTTTACATGAGAAGTAATATTAGTATACATTCAAAACGTGTCATATATATTCTTGGGGGATAGTTACTGTTCAAGCATTTGTGACATGTAGGGATGCTACATTAAGGCCTGTTACACCAATGGGTGTGCGTCATACTTATGAATGGTTTAAGTGTATAACACAGACTAGTGATCTTTAATGCCAAAATCGGCTAGGACATGTAAAGACCGAAGCGTGTTTCGCTCGATGAATACATGTTTAGATAGAGTCTGTTGTACAGAGCTCACATTTACACATGTGTGACTGTATAGTGTACAATCCGTCGTACAGAACTCACATTTACAGATTTGTGACTCTATATAGTGTACAATCCGTCGTACAGAACTCACATTTACAGATTTGTGACTCTATATAGTGTACAATCCGTCGTACAGAACTCACATTTACAGATTTGTGACTCTATATAGTGTACAATCCGTCGTACAGAACTCACATTTACAGATTTGTGACTCTATATAGTGTACAATCCGTCGTACAGAACTCACATTTACATATTTGTGACTATATATAGTGTACAAGCCGTCGTACAGAGCTCACATTTACACATTTGTGACTATATAGTGTACAAACCGCCTTACAGAGCTCACAGTTACACGTTTGTGACTCCGTGTAGTGGCTGACCTGTCCATACACTTCCGGTTTAATTGTTAGAACATTCATCAAGTCTTAACACAGTTTACAAGATACAAGATAACTTTATTAATCCGTTGCGGAAATTACATGGTCTCCCATAAAATGCATTATATAATCAAACATTGCACCAGCAACACACCTTCTCATTCTTCCAAATTACAAATGTCCGGCCTTCGCCAAACAACAAGTTAGTCACAACATCAACATCAACATCAACATTGTCATGAGACCATAAGGGATGACACTGTCGTCCAATCAACAGCACGGACAAGAATTAGCAGAATGAAATCACTGTGTACTTGCATGTGATCTTTAGCATTATCTATTCCACAAAAAGGAAATAAAGAATCTCCGATCCACAGTGAACATAAGATCGGTGGCCATGCTATTTTCCAGGCTATAATTATCAGGATGAATGGTGGTCCAAAATAAGATCAAAACAAACAAAAGATTAAAAAGAAAGCTTATTTTAATTAGACAACACAAAGCATGATTAAATGTTCAGGGGCATCCTCTTTTTGGAAGAAGAAGAAGAAGAGAAACAGAGATAGTAATACAATAACAAAGGACGATAAATGTAAATTTCCTATGTACTTATCTGGGTACTGGAGTATGCTGAAGAATGCTGTCGCGTGAGCGACGTGGTAAGCGGCAATCTACTTATTATTAGTGAGTTATTTACTTAGCTAGTTGGTTATTCGGTTAGTTACTTAGTCACTTAGTTAGTTCTTGGATTTTAAGGTGCCGTCAAACCCGGAGTGTCACCTCAGGGCGACACAACAACAACAACAACAACAATAATAATAATAATAAGAAGAAGAAGAAGAAGAAGAACGTACTCTCTGGTCTTTCTCCAAATTGAAGCCCATAGCCCATTGCAAAGCAAAGAACCAAAGCACAGTCAATATTACAGCTTGAAGAGGCGAAATTTCAAAGATGCTTTGAAAGATTGCTGTGAGTTTTTGTTGTTGTTGTTGTTTTAGTTTTTTGTTTTTGTTTTAACAAACAGGACCGGAAATCGAGTAAAAACAAACAAACAACTGCTGTGGGTCTGTTTTAACAAACAAGACAAGAAAGTGAGTAAAAAAACAAACAAAAAACTGCTGCGGGTCTGTTTTAACAATCAAAACCGGAAAGTGAGTAAAAAACAACAACTCCACAACAGCCTCTGTGGGTCTGTTTAAATAACCACAGAATAGACTCACGGCAGTTATTTCACTCGATTTTTGGTAGGAAAAAAAAATGTGGAACAACTGTCGTGAGCCTATTTTGTTAATCGTATTTCTATTTTATTCTCTCCGCTTTTTCTTCCTCTTTAAGATATGCGTTTGACGTCAATCGGGCAGCATTAACTCCCTTTTCCTGATTTGTAATGATCATTCTTGCTGGCTCGTGCCCTCGCTCCAAACAGAACAATTAAGACCGGCGTCACAATGGGAATGGGGGACGTTCACAGTGGAATATACTCTCGTCAGGCTCGTTAGAATGAATGCTCTCGTTAGATATTCATAGTGTTTTCGTCGTGGGACACACGTTAGAGTATGCAGCTGTGATGTGTGACGTGATCATTAGAATTCTGCTGTGGGATGCTCAGTTTTAAGAACACGGCGTTTTGCATAGCAGAATGTTGCTGGATGACTCACCGACTATTGGGGCCTAATGCATGTCTGCATAAACCTCCTACAGTAGGACCCGAACACATAAAAGGTTTTTTTAAAAAAACGCTGTTTATTAGGACAAAACATAACAATGCGAATTTTCGAAGTAATTTATTAAGCTACAAAACGACACTTAAACAATGGTTAAACAGCGAAAAAAGTCTGAAAAAAGAGATGGAGAGCTAAACCATTTATCTGTCTTTGTCTTGCCCGGTGCTTTTTTTTCTCTTACGGTATGGGTGGGGGTTGGGGGGGGAGGGGAGGGGAGGTGTTGGGGGGGGGGGGGGGAGGGGGGAGGGGGAGGTAGGGTATCTGTGTAATGCTCGTCTTAAGCAATCCAACAGCAAAAGCAAAACCGCCACCACCAGAACAGTAGATATTAAGGCAGTGCGAAACGAGTAAGTTCAGTTCAGTTCAGTTCAGTTCAGTTCAAGATGGTATCTATGCGCTCGGAACAGCCCGTATGCGCTCCACCCCGTCTCTCAGACGTTTTCCCCAACGTCGTCTTTGAAACGGTTGTAATGTTCGTGTGACTGACGATGGCCCTCTCTCGTCACTGGGGAACGAACGAGTCAGTGCTCAGCAACTTAACCCTTTCACTACCATGCTTGCCGCGCTGTCATTCCTAAAATGACCAGCGAAAGTGCCAAATTTGAAATCATTAAGGCCTTTTCCCCCGCTTCGCATGAGCACATGAAAGGATTTCTATCCAAATGTACAGTATTGAAAATAGATTGGTTGTAGTACCATCAAATAAACTGTTTGCAGGCGTGTATGTAGGCACTTTTGAGCCTGGAAATTTCATAGGCTGGGGCAGTGAATGGGTTAGGTACGTACTCCATGACTTGCTCTTCCAACAGTTGAGGGGAGCAAATTCACCTTCTCTTGCTTTGGGCCCCACATTTGGAATTCACTCCCACAAGACCTTAGACACTGCTCAACCCTGTCATCTTTTAAAGCCAAACTGAAAACCTTCCTCTTCTCACAGTATTTCCATCCTAACTAATATCAGTACCCAGTTTCTGCTACAGTCATTGCGCGCGCGCGCTCGCGCGCGCGCGCGCGTGTGTGTGTGTGTGTGTGTGTGTGTGTGTGTGTGTGTGTGTGTGTGTGTGTGTGTGTGCGTTTGTAGTGCGTTTTTGTTGTTGTTGTTGTGTGTGTTTTTTGTATAATATTTTATGTAGATTGTTTTGGTAGGACTATGCTCTACATGTGTATAGAATGTCATATTTAGATTAATATGTATCATGTGAGCGCTCAGGGCGTTGATGAGCGCATGATAAATGTACATCATTATTAAAGACTTTGATGCGTGTCCACAGAACCAACTGTTGGGAACGACTGAAGCCGAAGATCGTCCAACTCACTACGCGAAAGCCTAGCTCCACCTCCATGTTCATGTGCATATCTCATGGACTCCCACGTCTTTATACTGACATATAGATCAAAACAGAATGGTTTGCATTATTTATTTTCAAGTAACATTCTTCCAAAGGCTAGACACTCAAGCAGCATAACAAAACAGGTCAACCAAAAACAGATAAGTATCCTGTGTCTCATTTTTCACCGTGTTGCTTTGTAGCTTAAAAAGGGGGATTACTCCGAAAATTGGCATATCGTGTTTTAATTGTCATAATAAATAGCGTTTGTGTGTGTGGGGTGTGTGTGTGTGTGTGTGTGTGTGTGTGTGTGTGTGTGTGTGTGTGTGTGTGTGTGTGGTGTGTGTTGTGTGTGTGTGTGTGTGCGTGCGTGCGTTGGTGCGTGCGTTGCGTGTGCTGCGTGCTGTGCGTGCGTGCGTGTGTGTGTGTGTGTGCGTGCGCATTGCGTGCGTGCGTTGCGTGCGTGGTGCAGGTCGTGTGTGTGAACAGTTCATCAGCTGTCGTGTTTGGATAAATATATATATATATATATATATATATATATATATATATATATATATATATATATATATATATATATATATATATATGTTTGGTGTAGGGAGACTGGGAACAATAGAGTGACGACACGATAACAATGACTGATTCCACAGACGTTCATTCACATGCACTTTGTCCAGGGCTGTGCGTAGCTGCTGCGACACAGATTAAAAACAAAAACACCAACAAAAGAAAAGAACATTTAACAGTAGGATAAGGACGAAAGCACGAAATAATCAGCGACTGGAAAATACCGAAAAATCACCGAAAAATGTGAATTACATGTACGTTCTATACGTTACACGCGTGATACTAGTTTTGATACCGAACCAAGTCCATATAAGAAAGATCATTAAACGACATTTGTTCCCTGCTATATTTGTTATAGACTTCAACACGTGATACTATTTTTAACACTTAACCCCTTCACTGCCACGATGTTACTTGAAAATGACCAATAAAAGTGCGAAATGTCAAATTCTGAAGATTTTTTTCTTTCTTTACTTTTAGGCAATTGAAAGGATTTTCATCAAAATGCTCATTGCACTACCGAAAGAAGATTGTTAGAGGATTGGAAAATATACTGTTTGCAAGCGCGTCTGTGCATCTTTGAGCCCGGACATTTTACAGGCTGGGGCAGTGAAGGTGTTAACTGTGTGCATATAAAGAAGGCAATTAAGTGACGTATGTCTCCTGTCATATTTGTTTAAATATATACTGCGTACTCCAGCTTATAGAAGGTGGCTTTGAGGTATAATACTAATGTCGGAAAAGGGAATAAAACAACAAAAACTAACAACTCACGAACGTGCTTTTAATCTGTCGTGGGAACGTGCATATTGTACAACGAGGAATACCTTAAAACATACATTTTCTATGGCAGTTTTATCTGGACAAAATATTCGCTAGTAAAAGAGGTTACAGGAATAATTTGTTTCTGCACAAATGCGTGTGCTTACGCTGTAATACTAGTCAAACTCCAAGCAATCGTATACGACAGCCTCCTGGAGAAGGTACTGGAAAGCGCTGATCGGAGTGTGGTTATATCATCATCATCATCATCATCGTCGTCGTCGTCATTGTTAAATTCCTCCTGCGGTGCCCCGTCAGCATCATCGTCGTCATCGTCATAGTTACATTCCTCCTGAGGTGCCCCATCATCATCATCATCGTCGTCGTCGTCGTCATTGTTACATTCCTCCTGAGGTGCCCCAACATCATCATCGTCGTCATTGTCAAATTCCTCCTGAGGTGCCCCATCATCATCATCATCATCGTCGTCATTGTTAAATTCCTCCTGAGATGCCCCGTCATCATCATCATCGTCGTCGTCATCGTCATAGTTAAATTCTCCCTGAGGTGCCCCATCATCATCATCATCGTCGTCGTCATTGTTAAATTCCTCCTGAGATGCCCCATCATCATCATTGTCGTCGTCATTGTTAAATTCCTCCTGAGATGCCCCATCATCATCATCAACATTGTCGTCATGTCATTGTTAAATTCCTCTTGAGGTGCCCCAGTGCGGCTGACGAAACGTTAAAATCCAAAGAACTAGTGTTAAATATTTCTGCATCTTCTGTTTCTTCATGTTATGTTTATGCTAGTACAAGCAAGTGTCGGTATTTAAATGTCTTTTGTTTTTGTTTTTGTCTTTTTAGTTTGTTTGTTCCAAGAACTATCGTTAAATATTTCCACATCTTCTGTTTCTTCATGTTATGTTTATGCCAGTACAAATTAGTGTCACTATTTAAATGTGTGATTTTTTGTTTGTTTGACTTTTTGTTTGTTTGTTTGTTTGTTTATTTGTTTGTTTGTTGATGTTGCTGTTTTCTTTTTTGCTTTCCGAAGAAATTGTTTCTTTTCAGCTTGTTGCTGTTTTGTTGTATTTTATTGCCATCCGTTGTTACCCTGAAACTCTCGAGACCAGTCTACTATCTAATGTCTAATATCACTGCCTTTAAACACACACACACACACACACACACACACACACACACACACACACACACACACACACACACGCACACCATACACACACACACACAGATGAAAGAAATAAAAAAATAAAAAAATGAGAAGACATCTGACAACAAATAGCAGGAAGTAAATGGTAAACCGATAAAACACGAACAGACGAACTCTAAACGACAAAATACAAACCTGATCATTATGATCAGCTCATGACCTTCCCGGATGTACGATGCTACATACATAGAGAGAAAGATCTCAAAACAATGTCTATAGCAAGCAAATGATGTAGTCACAGCGTCAAACACAAGCACTACAGCAAACAGCTACACTGACAAACGCAGCAACATTTTAGCAATACCATATGCAATCAGTTAGGTATTAATGTAAATAATGCAAAGCGAAAACGAATATAGTCAACAGTATTATAATTATACAATCTCACAGCTTCACAAGAAGATTTTTTTTTTTTTTTACAAATCATAAAAGCTCATATTCCGTATTGGAACGCTCTTTTTTTTCTTTCTTTTTCTTCCCTATAATTGTGAAATGTAATGATTACAAACGTCATGGTTATATGCTCCCCCCCACCCTCCACCTCCCCGAAATTACCAATCTGTTCAGAAAAATTACAGAAGACACAAGCACATGTAATCATTCAATACAAACGCCACATCATCTGAACAGCATTGTCAGAAATGATAGAGTCGTCAGCAATCATAATTGTTTAGTTTTTAATGTGTCGAAACAATTAAAAACAATAATGTTGTCCAGATTCATGGTATAATGAGGTCCTGCAGCGGCCTGCATTTTCATGACAATAACATGACAACATGAACAGTGACGTGGTTTACACGTTTCTGCGCAAAATCACACGTAATCCGTATCTGTACAATGACTGCACCAACATGGCCAGTCAGTGCGCAAAAAGAGCCAATACTCTGTTTCATTTATCGACTGTTGTGTTAACATTCATCATTTGTTTTACACAACAACCATGGGTTACTGTTATTTAAGGCCAAGGGAAATTGTGACTTGAGAAAAAGAAAAAAAGAAAAAGAAAAAAGAAAAAGAAGAAGAAAAAAAAGAGGTCACCACACATTAATGTGACGCAACCAAGGGTCGTAGTATTATAATACAACGACTTAAGAAACTCGGTGAAATCAACAATGACATATGATCAGGGGTAAAATCTGGTCACTATTGAATAGGCATTAAACACGAGAAAGGCTATCTTTCAACATGGGAAAGGAGATATAAAATGTTTTGGTTACTGCTAAACAAACAAATAAGCACACACACACACACACACACACACACACACACACACACACACACAGAGAGAGAGAGAGAGAGAGAGAGAGAGA
>JABMCL010003054.1:72500-85000 GCA_018857735.1 Alviniconcha marisindica
TCACGATGGGCACGCTTTCGTTGAGGCTGCCTCGTTAAGACAATTTTGGCGGGATTTTTTTTTTTTTTTTTTTTTTCCGTCACATATTATTCGCGCTATGCTCACACGTTCGTTAAGACAACCGTAGTAATTGTTCTCTGCGCCATCGTCCTCACACGCGGGGCCAGTAGCATGCAAGCTGTGTTTGTCACGATGATCACACACCAACGTTCCGTTCACCACAATAAGCATACACCAGTTCGGCCTAAGCTTATGTTCTGTTCACAACAATAAGCATATACCAGTTCGGCCTAAGCTTATGTTCTGTTCACAACAATAAGCATATACCAGTTCGGCCTAAGCTTATGTTCTGTTCACAACAATAAGCATATACCAGTTCGGCCTAAGCTTATGTTCTGTTCACAACAATAAGCATATACCAGTTCGGCCTAAGCTTATGTTCTGTTCACAACAATAAGCATACCAGTTCGGCCAAAGCTTATGTTCTGTTCACAACAATAAGCATATACCAGTTTGGCCCAAGCTTATGTTCTGTTCACAACAATAAGCATACCAGTTCGGCCAAAGCTTATGTTCTGTTCACAAAAATAAGCATACCAGTTCGGCCAAAGCTTATGTTCTGTCCACAACAATAAGCATACCAGTTCGGCCAAAGCTTATGTTCTGTTCACAACAATAAGCATACCAGTTCGGCCAAAGTTTATGTTCTGTTCACAAAAATAAGCATACCAGTTCGGCCAAACCTTATGTTCTGTTCACAACAATGATCAAGCCAGTCAACCAAAACTCATGTTCTGTTCACCTCAATAGGCATACCGGTCAGCTAAAGCTTATGTTCTGTTCACCACAGAAGTCAGACGCGTCTGCCAAAGATTAGTTTATGTTCTGTTGGCCACGATTGTCACACGCTAAGTCAACGGTGCAATCTTTTTACCAAGGCTATTTGCTTCTATTTACACAAATCAAACGCTCAACCAAAGCTGTATATTCCGCTAGCCACAACAGTCATACGCTCAAATATGAAGTCCCTTTCGGCAAGAGAATCACACGCTGAATCAGCCATTATATCCTCTTCACCAAGACAATCACACGCCAGCCACGTGTTATGTCCTCTTCACCACAGTACTCACAGGGTCAGCCAGGCATTATGTCCTCTTCACCACAGTACTCACACGGTCAGCCAGGCATTATGTCCTCTTCACCACAGTACTCACACGGTCAGCCAGGCATTATGTCCTCTTCACCACAGTACTCACACGGTCAGCCAGGTATTATGTCCTCTTCACCACAGTACTCACACGGTCAGCCAGGCATTATGTCCTCTTCACCACAGTACTCACACGGTCAGCCAGGTATTATGTCCTCTTCACCACAGTACTCACACGGTCAGCCAGGCATTATGTCCTCTTCACCACAATACTCACACGGTCAGCCAGGTATTATGTCCTCTTCACCACAGTACTCACACGGTCAGAAAAGTATTATGTCCTTTTCAACACAATACTCACACGGTCAGCCAGGTATTATGTCCTCACCACCACAATACTCACACGTTCAGCCAGGTATTATGTCCTTTTCACCACAGCACTCGCACGTTCAGCCAGGTATTATGTCCTTTTCACCACAACACTCGCACGTTCAGCCAGGTATTATGTCCTTTTCACCATAACAACCACACACTCACCCAAGCATTATACGTTTTTCACCACGATAATCACACGCGCAATCATCGTCTTTCCTTTCGACGTGATCACCACACGTCGGTTGATGGAGAAAGCTGAAGTTTGTCCATCTTCAGCGATACTCACAAGTTCATCAACAGGGACAGCGAAGTTGTGTTCACCACATCAGTCACATGCCCATCTATCAAGACAGCCAGAGTTGTCCCGTGCAGCACGATCAACAGTCGCGGGTCCGTGACAACTGCCATTGTTGTTTTCGCCTCGACATATAGTCACACGCCGACTAAGACAGCCGAGGTTGTTCTGACAGTCACACACTGACTAAGACAGCCGAGGTTGTTCTGATAGTCACACGTTTACTAAGACAGCCGAGGTTGTTCTGATAGTCACACGCTGACTAAGACAGTCGAGGTTGTTCTGACAGTCAGACGCTGACTAAGACAGCCGAGGTTGTTCTGACAGTCACACACTGACTAAGACAGCCGAGGTTGTTCTGATAGTCACACGTTTACTAAGACAGCCGAGGTTGTTCTGATAGTCACACGCTGACTAAGACAGCCGAGGTTGTTCTGATAGTCATACGCCGACTAAGACAGCCGAGGTTGTTCTGATAGTCATACGCCGACTAAGACAGCCGAGGTTGTTCTGATAGTCACACGTTTACTAAGACAGCCGAGGTTGTTCTGATAGTCATACGCCGACTAAGACAGCCGAGGTTGTTCTGATAGTCACACGCCGACTAAGACAGCCGAGGTTGTTCTGATAGTCACACGCCGACTAAGACAGCCGAGGTTGTTCTGATAGTCACACGCCGACTAAGACAGCCGAGGTTGTTCTGATAGTTACACGCTTACTAACACAGCCGAGGGTGTGCTGGTATAGCCACATGCTCAATAAGACAGCCAATGGATAGCCAACGGTGTGGTGGTATAGCCACATGTTCATAAATATAGCCAACGGTGTGCTGGTATAGTCACATGCTCATTAAGATAGCCAACCTGCGCTGGTATAGTCACATGCTCATTAAGACAGCCAATGGTGTGCCGGTATAGTCACATGCTCATTAAGACAGCCAAAGCTATTCTGACAATCACATGCTCATTAAGATGGTCGAGGTTGCTCTGACAGCCACAGGCTCATTGAAAGAGCCGAAGGTGTGCTGGTATAATTATACAGCCATATACCCATTAAGACAACCGAAGCTGTTCTGACAATCACACGCATTACATTAGCACAGCCACAGTTTTTCTGATAGTCGCATGCTCATAAACATGGACTGAAGCGACATTTTTCTTTACCGCGACAGGGCGCAAAAACAGAATAAGCTAACGCACAACCCACCACGTAGTCATCAAACCCAGAATCTGCTCTGAATACCTAACTGTGCCTGCCTGACGTCTGCCACAAAGGCAGAAAGCATCCCTGATGACTGACTGAAGCCAGATTCCTCCTTGTCAAAGGACAGGGTGTACAAGCTCATACCGGACTAGGCCGACTCATAAAACTGATCGCCATGCCCACAGCCTTGCAGTCTGTTCCAGATGCGCTTCAGTATCAAGCTGGGGAGATGTTTCTGTGACCATTCCACAGGGATTCGCGTCCCCGGTGAAGTGAAGACCAGGCCAACTAAGAAGACTGACTCCACAAAGACCAGGCCAACTAAGAAGTCTGACTCCACAAAGACCAGGCCAAGTAAGACGACTGACTCCACAAAGGCCAGGCCAACCAAGAAGACTGACTCCACAAAGACCAAGCCAACTAAGAAGACTGACTCCATAGTCTCTTCTGAATGCACTTTGTCGTCCGTCTGACGTTCTTCGTCAAGGCGGCATGTCAGGGCACACAGTGAGGCGGCATCATTCCATCGTTTCATGGGACAGGGACGTGCTTCTCTGTATAACGAAACAGATTCGGCTACGACCAAACTGCCAACCCACAGTCAGTTCTGAACGCACTTATCTGTTCGACGTCTTTCGTGCAAACAGCTAGCAAGTATGAACACGGTATCAGGCTGGCGTACGTTTCTTCTTATCAGAGGGTGGCGCTGCTCATGGGGGACGAGCAGATTATAGGCTGACACACAACCCGCGGATCACCATCTTCACGGTTCGTTCTCGCTACGCTTCATGCTCTGTTTGACGTCTTTCCGAAAGGCTGCACGCAGGTCGATGAAACATGCATGCTCTGTTTGACCTCTTTCTGAAAGGCAGCCTGTATGAACGAAGCCCGATGAAGCACTCACGCTCTGTTTAACGTCTTCCCGGAAAGAAACCTAGCTGACCGAAGCCGGTTGACGCACTCATGCGCTGCTTGGCGTCTTTCCGAAAGGCAGCCCGTTCGAACGAAAGTTATAAAACACTCACACTCTTCTTGACGTCTTTCCGGAAGGCAACCTGGCCGAACGAAAGGTTAATGAAGCACTCATGCTCTTTTTACGTCTTTCCGAAAGGCAGCCTGTTCGAACGAAAGTTATAAAACACTCATGCTCTGTTTGACGTCTTTCTGAACGAAGCCTGATGGAGCACTCATGCTCTGTTTAACATCTTGCCGAAAGGCAACCTGGCTGATCGAGAGCTGGAGCAGCGTTCACGCTCCGTTTGACGTCTTTCCGAAAGGCAACCTGTTCGAACGAAGGTTATAAAACACTCATGCTCTGTTTAACGTCTTCTCGGAAGGCAACCTGGCTGAACGAAGCCTGATCAAGCACTCATGCTCTGTTTGACGTCTTTCTGAACGAAGCCTGATGGAGCACTCATGCTCTGTTTAACGTCTTCCCGGAAGGCAACCAGGCTGAACGAGAGCTGGTGCAGCGTTCACGCTCCGTTTGACACCTTCCCCGCATGGCAGCTAGCGTATCTGAGCAATGACCGAAGCAGCGTTCTTGTCTCTGCCAGAAGACAGGACATCCAGCTTGTCGTTCTGCGTGGTGGTGAAGCATGACCAGCGCAAGAGCCGATCACCAGCCCGACAGCCTGTTCTTGATACGCCTCAGCAGCTGTCGCAGGTCGTCACGAAAGGTCCTGTTCATGAAGGCGTAGATGAAGGGATTGGCGACGTTGTTGAGGAAGAACATGTAGAAGAGGATGTAGTACATGGGCACCACTTCCAGGCCGATCAGCCACGACGGCAAGAAGGAGATGATGAAGACTACGGTGACCACAAACAACATGGCCGCGGTCTTGATGTTGGCGTACAACATCCGGTCACGCAGCGCCACGGAGGTCCGCGAGGAGACCCTGCAGGCTGGAACCTCGACGTTGGTGTTGCCGTTGTTGACGTTGGTCAGCTGTGTCTCCTCAGCGGCTGTCTCCTGTCCGTTGACCGTGGAGGCGTAGCAGCTCATCCTCTTGCGCTTCGCCTTCCAGGCTCGTCGGATGAGGATGGAGCGGTAAATGAGGGCGTAGAGAAGAGCGATGATGAGGAAAGAGAGGAGGAAGGTCCCCGCGTAGACCTTCTGGTAAACGTCGGTGAAGTGGACGCTGAGGATGAGCTGGTTGGGGACGCAGTATCCGTAGTACATGATGACCGTTTGGTTGATCGTCTTCGTCAACGGCTCGCTGCCGTTAGCAGCGAGTCGGCTTACGGAGCGCGTGGAGGACTCGAACCCAACCCCCGCGGACACAGGCAGGGAGTTCGACGTCCCGTTGACCACGGCGTAGACCGACCCCAGAAGGCCCTCGTTCTCTCCCCGAGTTTCTAGAACCGTCGTCACCGTCGTTGCCCCAGCCGCCACCGCGGAGGACGCAGCGGTGGTTGAGGCGGAGCTGTTGACGGTCACCTCCACCGTGTCTGTGTAGTAGACGCCGTAGCTGAGAGCCGTGATGACTCCGAGGGCCGACGCGAGCAGCGTGAGACAGACGAGGCAGATCTTGGCCCGCTTCACGGTCATGGCGTGGAGGAAGGGGTGGCAAATGCAGAAGTAGCGGTCGAAGCCCACGGCCACCATGATGAAGGCTGACAGGGGGATGTTGAAGGTCAGGAAGAACAGGTAGACCTTGCACACCAGGTCGTACTCCAGCCAGTACCTTCCCGAGAGACAGGTAGAAAGAAACAACACACGTTAGAGCAACACAGGTGGGTCTGCTCACGCACGACATGCAAAAGCAGTCGGTCATAAAGAATATTCGGGTGATACTCCAACCAGTGTTCTCTAAAAACAGGTAGATAGAACAACACACGTTAGAGAAACATAGATGTGTCTGCTCACGACATGCAAAACAGTCGGTTATAAAGAACATTCAAGTGATACTCCAGCCAGTACCTTCTCGAGAGACAGGTAGAAAGAACAACACACGTTAGAGAAACATAATAATAATAATCATAAACTTATTTACAAGGCACAATATCTTGTCCGTAGACACACACACACACACACACACACACACACACACACACACACACACACACACACACACACACACACACACACACACACACACACACACACACACACACACACACATATACACACACACACACACAGAGGCTCAGTCAGACAGACAGACAGACAGACAGACAACACACACACACACACACACACACACACACACACACACACGCACCCTGTGGCTTCAGGACTCCTTCCTGCCTGCATTTTGATTTGAGATTGTCCAACTCTCATGCATGCAAATCATTGCTGGCCAAGTAAAGGCTCCCATAGTGTCAACGGAAGACCCCCATATTCCACGAAAGTCCCCTATTTTCCACGAATGACCCCCACATTCCACAAAGACCAGTCCGCTCATTCCACGAGACACCCTCGCATTCCACGAAATACCCCCATGTTCTACGAAAGGCCCCATACTCTAGGAAAGACCCCCTATTCCCCAAAAGACTCCATATTCTACGAAAGATTCGACACTCGACGATAGACCCCCAAATTCAGGAGACACTCCACTATTCAACAAAAGACCCCACACTCCACATTCCACCACGAAAGATCCCCTTTCCCCACATTCCACCACGAAAGATACACCACATTCCACCAGGAAAGACCCCCACCGCCACCACATTCCACCACGAAAGACCCCCACATTCCACCTCGAAGGACCCCCCTCACACTCCACCACCAAAGACCCTTCACATTCCACCACGAAACACCCCACATTCAACCCCGAAAGACGCCCACATTGCACCACTAAAGCCCCCCTAACCCCCCCCCCCCCCCGCCTCCCCCCTCCATCACCCCCCACATTCTGCCACGAAATACCTCCCTATTCCATCACAAAAGACCCCCCACATTTCACCCGGAAAGACGCCCTATATTCCACCACGAAATACCCCCCACATTCCACCACTAAAGACCCCCCACATTCCACCACGAAAGACCCCCCGCATTCCACCACTAAAGACCCCCCACATTCCACCACGAAATACCCCCAATACCACCAAGAAAGGCCCCTACATTCCACCCCGAAAGACCCCCCACATTCCACCACGAAAGACCCCCTATTACACCACGAAAGACGGCCCACATATATTCCACTCACTTGAGCATCTCGGTGGCCAGGGTGTAGGGGATGGCGATAAGGCAGGTGAGGAAATCGGTGGCAGCCAGCGACAGAATGAACAAGGTGGACGTCGTCTTGTCCCTCTTCTGGTAGTAGATGTAGAAGGCCAAGGCGTTGCCTACGACACCCAGCACGATGAAGACGACGAGCATGAAGAAAAGGACGATGAGCTCGGCACTGTACGGCAGGCCTGCACAGACAGATAAGACAATTATATTTTTTTAATTTCGAGAGTAATAGCTAGGTCATCTGTCTGTCTGTCTGTCTGTCTGTCTGTCTCTCTCTCTCTCTCTCTCTTGGACCTCTTCTCTTCAGTATTTACATAAATGATCTCCCGTTGAGTATTTCATCTACTGAAGTTGATTGTGACATGTTTGCTCATGGTTCGTCTTTTTCTGCTTCTGGAAATAATATAGCTGCTATAAATGCTAAGCTGTAGCCAAGCATCCAAGAAGTAACTGAATGGTTTGTGCGAATGCAATGTTGCTCAACCCAGAGAAAACTAAAAGTATGGTAGTAGCCACGCGTCAAAAGCATCAACGTGGTCTACCACCTCTTCGTCTCATGATGAATTCACAGGTAATAGAGCAGGTTTCAGAACATCGTCACCTTGGTGTTATTCTTAATGACCAACTTAAATGGCAAGTTCATATTAACAGTATTACTAACGCTTTTGCTAAAAATGTGTATTTGCTCTCTCTCGCCTCAGACACTTTTGTAACAGTGAAGCTTGTATTACGTTTTTTCACGCTCACATTATGCCCAGAATTAATTATGTCTCTAATGTATGGGATGGATGCAGTGATGTACATATAACAAAAAACTTAAAGCTGTACACAAACGTGCAGTCAAAGTTCTTTGTGCTGCTTCGCCAATGCTAACTGGACAAGGGCACATTTCATATGGTCCATTACCTTTAAAAGAGCATCTTCAGTGTGATAAATGTATCTTAATGCACAAAGTTATCCATAACAAATCACCCAATATCTGACACAGCTTGTCCACACTGGAGCGCGCAGCGACCATAGTTCACGGAACAGCATTCTTATTTTGCCCAAAACAAGAATTGACATTTATAAGATGAGTTTTGCTTACTCTGGATCCTTTTGTTGGAATGCGCTACCTAGAAGTCTAAAAATAGCATGCTCAGTGAGCACATTCAAATCTAAAGCTCTTCAACATTTTCTTACTGTTTGTAACATATAAGTTTTCAATCTTGAACCGTACAGTATTTAGTTTCCTAATGTTTGATACACCTGGCATTTTATGTGTTTATGTATAAGTGTGTGCACACGCCCAAGCGTGTGCGTGCAATTGTGTTTTAAATGTATGGATATATTTTCCTTGGATGGTGAGGTACATTTCTTGTCCTGATTGTATACCAGCTCTGTGCTAAGTATACAAAATATTGATTTAAGTGATGTTTTATTCCTTTTATCTTTCCAGTTTCTGTTCATAGTATCAGCGGTAGTAGTGGTAGTATATTGTTATTATCGCAGTGCTATTAGAATATTTATTGCCACATCAATGCCATATATGTATCTGTGTGGAGGGATGGTGTGTGTGTGTGTGTGTGTGTGTGTGTGTGTGTGTGTGTGTGTGTGTGTGTGTGTGTGTGTGTGTGTGTGTGTGTGTGTGTGTGTGTGTGTGTGTGTGTGTGTGTGTGTGTGTGTGTGTGTGTGTTTAATTGAGTTTTTGACCTTTTTGCTCCTGTTGTTTTTCACTGCTATTTCTTTTCATTTCCGTTGCAGTCGCTGTCTCGTTTTATATGTGTTGTTATTAATATTATTATTATTGATGCTATATTTGTCTATAGCCTTCTGTCACAATATTTGACTAAGAATGTCTTGGTTATTAGTAGTACTGTAGCAACGGCAGATATGTGAGTCGGCCTTTGTGCTAAGATCTTCACCGTTGAGAAATAAATTTCAATCAAATCAGTCAATCAATCTCTCTCTCTCCCTCTCTCTCCCTCTCTCTCTCTCTCTCTCTCTCTCTCTCTCTCTCTCTCTCTCTCTCGTCGTTAGACTGGTTTTTGACTGAACCTAAACTACAATCCTTGTAAAATAAAGTTTTCGAGTTCGATCTCTCTCTCTGTCTGTCTGTCTGTCTGTCTGTCTGTCTGTCTCTGTCCGTCTATCTGTCTATCTGCCTGCCTGCCTGCCTGCCTGCCTACCTGCCTGCCTGCCTGCCTGCCTGCCTGCCTGCCTGTCTGTCTGTCTGTCTGTCTGTCTGTCTGTCTGTCTGTCTGTCTGTCTCTCTCTCTCTCTCTCTCTCTCTCTCTCTCTCTCTCTCTCTCTCTCTCTCTCTCTCTCTCTCTCTCTCTCTCGATACTCTAGATTTAAGTAAACGTGTACAAATATTTCTAAGCTACGACACACCATTGCACAGAGGGAATAAATTAAGTTTAGACACCACACATGATATGAGAGAGAGAACTCCAACTCGATCACTTTATTTTGCAAAGATTGTAGTTTAGGTTCAGTAAAGACCTGTTTAACAGCTAGTCCTAGCTAATAGCTACACTGGTGAATAATAGCAACAACAAAAGCAAAAATACAAAGCATCATTTATATACATACACACGTACACACAACACACACACACACACACACACAACACACACACAACACACACCACACACACACAACACACACACACACACACACAACACACACACACACACACAACACACAACACACACACACACAAAACAACAAACACAACACAACAAACACAACAACACACACAACCACAAACAACACAACAACACACAACACACACACACACACACACACACACACACACACACACACACACACACACACACACACACACACACACACACACTATAAATGACTGACCAGGCTCAGGAGCTCCTTCCCCAGAACCATTGCCTGCCTGAGCGCCAGGAGCTGACGTCGCTCCAAAGTCCTTGGACGTGGTGGAGAAGGAGATGAGGATCGTCGAAGAATTCATCGCTGGGAACATCGCTGGCCTAGTCCGCCAAAGAGGAATATGAGTGGCCTACAGTGTGTTTGCCCTTCGCGGTGAAGTCAGGTTAACATCGTTCTGGTTCCCACTGCTAGTCAGCAGGAATGAGCAGAGGTGACATGCAGCACGTTTATCAAGCGCGAGGTGGCGAAGGACAAGGACCCCTGGCACTTGTGTCAGTGCTGTAGCATGATCCGTTATGCTTTTCTTCAAGTTTCGACAGGTAAATAGAGATATCCAGAAGCACTTGCGTCAGTACTGTAGCATGATCTGTTATGCCTTCCTTCAAGTTTCGACAGGTAAAGAGAGATATTCAGAAGCACTTGTATCAGTACTGTAGTATGATCTGTTATGCTTTCCTTCAAGTTTCAACAGCTAAAGACAGATGACAGAAACACTTCTGTCGTACTGCATGTATGGTCTGTAACCCCTTCAAATTCCGACAGTTAAAGACAGAAGCCCAGAAACACTTCTGCCAGTACTGTAGTATGATCTGTAACGTCTTCCTTCAAGTTGGGATAGGAAAAGACGGATGTACAAAATCACTTCTGTCAGTATTGTAGAGATGATCTGTAATCCCTTTCTTCGAGTTTCGACAGTTTACGCCATGAAGACAGATGCCCAGGAGCGCTTTTGTCGTACTGCATGGACAGTCTGTAACGCCTTTAAATTTCAGCAGGTAAAGACATGACCAGAAACACTTCTGACAATACTGTAGCATAATCTTAACGCCCTTCTTCAAATTCCTTCTGTTATACTGTATGTATGGTCTGTAACGCCTTCAGGTTTGTACAGGCAAACGCAGACGACCAGACTTCTCTCCAGCGCGAAGTAGCTAACAGAGATGATCGGAAGCAATTATGATAAGTGTGATGTAGATAACAGAGATGACCGGAGGCAATTCTGATAAGCGTGATGTAAATAACAGAGATGACCGAAGCAATTCTGATAAATGTGAGGTAGCTAACAGAGAAGACCGAATGCAATTTCTGCCAAGCGTGATGTAGCTAACAGAGATGACTGGAACTAATTCTGATAAGCGTGACGTAGCTAACAGAGATGACCGGGAGCAATTCTGATAAGCGTGATGTAGATAACAGAGATGACTGGAAGCAGTCCTGATAAGCGTGATGTAGATAACAGAGATGACTGGAAGCAGTTCCGATAAGGGTGATGTAGCTAACAGAGATGACCGGAAGCAATTCTGCCAAGCGTCATGCAGGTAACAAAGCTGTCCGGAAGCACTTCCATCAAACGTGAAATAGCCAAGACAGATGACCGACTGCACCTCTGTCAAATGCTGCACGTGTTGCGAACAAAACCGTCTGGTAGAATGATCTCTTCTCCTGAATTCAGTTACAAGCGTGTCACGGTGGTCCTTTCTTGTAAAATAAAAAGACGAACGACGACTACACGTAAGAAATGTGAAACAAGGTGGTCTTTCTGATTCCTTTGTAACTGGCGTACAGCACTTGTGTGTACAGCACAGAGTTCAAGTCCCTTTGTACCTAGCGTACAAAACTTGCGTGGACAGCACAGCGTTCAAGTCCTCTTGTAACTAGCGTACAACATTTGTGTGGACAGAGCGTTCAAGTCATCTTGTAACTAGCGTACAAGACTTGTGTGGACAGCACAGCGTTCAAATCCTCTTGTAACTAGCGTGCAAGACTTGTGTGGACAGCACAGCGTTCAAGTCCTCTTGTAACTAGCGTACAACACTTGTGTGGACAGCACAGCGTTCAGGTCCTCTTGTAGCTAACGTACAACACTTGTGTGGACAGCACAGCGTTCAGGTCCTCTTGTAGCTAACGTACAACACTTGTGTGGACAGCACAGCGTTCAGGTCCTCTTGTAGCTAACGTACAACACTTGTGTGGACAGCACAGCGTTCATGTCCTCTTGCGTCTGCAGCCAGAGACAGTGCGGATTTACTGTCCACCATCCATCACCTGGGTCGGGAAGAACACACCTCCTTCTGTGATTGATCAGTGTCCGCAGCACCTGCACGTGACACACACAGCATGACATCAGCAACGTACAGTGCAAACTCCAAGCACATGTTTCCCGCCAACCACTGCCGCAATTGGCTATGCCATAGGTTTCTGAAAACTGCCGGGTTGGTGAATATTTTCCGTTGGTGCTTAATAGTAGTAGTAGTAGTAGTAGTAGTAGTAGTAGTAGTAGTAGTAGTAGTGATAGTAGTAGTAGTAGTAACAACAACAACAACAACAGCACAACAACAACAACAATAGCAATAGTAAGAAGAAGAAGAAGAAGAAGAAGAAGAAGAAGAAGAAGAAGAAGAAGAAGAAGA
>JABMCL010003054.1:90000-92500 GCA_018857735.1 Alviniconcha marisindica
TTTTAAGCATTTTTTTGTTTTTCTTTCAGAAACACAAGAAGAATGAATGAATGAATGAAGAAATGAATGAATGGGGAAGAAAAAAATATATATCGCATATAAAACTGCGTGTTCACAGCGCCAAATAAACACAGTGCATACATGTAAGCTCTCGCAAGCTAAACACTACCAAAGGACACTCATACCAAAAAAATACAAACAGCCTCTACACTGGCGAGGGTCACAGTGTACAATCTAACTATATATAGCAGTTAAATGTAAAAATATGTACAGAGTTACAAATAATGATAACAGAAGAAGAAGAAGAAGAAGAAGAAGAAGGAGATTTTTTGGATGCAATTTCTTACGAAGATCAATGATGGCTTGATTGGTTGACCAGCAATATAGTTCCCTGTCTGTGATGGAGAAATAGACTGGAAATCGAGTACCAGGGAACCTTAGAGTTCAGCGACAGTTTGTCTCAGACCATCGGGGTACAAGACTAGCAGGCACCAAACGTGTGTGTGTGTGTGTGTGTGTGTGTGTGTGTGTGTGTGTGTGTGTGTGTGTGTGTGTGTGTGTGTGTGTGTGTGTGTGTGTGTGTGTGTGTGTGTGTGTGTGTGCGTGCGAGAAAAACCACACGTATTAATTGCCACTTTTCGTTAGACACATTGCAAAATTCGCGAAAGGGAAACAGCAACAAGGGCATATAATTATCTGTCATTTGAGCTCTCTCTGTCTCTGTCTCTCTGTCTATCTGTCTGTCTGTCTGTCTGTCTGTCTTTCTGTCTGTCTCCGTTCTCTGTCTGTCTGTCTGTCTGCCTGTCTGCCTGTCTGTCTGCCTGCCTGTCTGTCTGTCTGTCTGTCTGTCTGTCTGTCTGTCTGTCTGTCTCTCTCTCTCTCTCTCTCTCTCTCTCTCTCTCTCTCCCCCCCCGCCCCCTCTCTCTCCCCCCCTCTCCCCCCTCTCTCTCCCCTCTCTGTCTCTCTCCCCCCTCTCTGTCTCTCTGTCTGTCTGTCTGTCTGTCTCTGTGTCTGTGTCTGTGTCTGTGTGTGTCTCTCTCTCTCTCTCTCTCTCTCTCTGATTTGTTTCTGTTGCTACAGCTCGCCGCCCACACTACTGCAATGATGGTAATGATGATGAGAACACGGCAAAAATACATGTAAGATGATGGAAGAAGAAGAAGAAGAAGAAGAAGAAGAAGAAGAAGAAGAAGAAGAAGGAGGAGGAGGAGTAGGAGGAAGAGGAGGAGAAGGAGGAAAAAGAGGAGGAGGAGAAGGAAGAAGAAGAGAGAAGAAGAAGAAGAAGAAGAAGAAGAAGAAGAAGAAGAAGAAGAAGAAGAAGAAGAATTAGAATTAGCAGAAGAAGCATATTCGAATGTCACTGGCAAATAAACATCCTTGTATCGGTATAAGAAGAAGACGAAGAAGAGAAGCAAAGTGATCGAAGAACACGAAACTCTGCCCGAAGGAACAAATCTGTTTGAAAGAACCTACTTAGAAAGCCGTGATTTTCTCACAAGATTACCTGGCATTTTTTCACTCGGAAGCAATTCCGTGCCGCAGCATCACACTGTTTCAGCATAATTTTGTTAATCAGACAGACACAGACCCGGAACAGGGATGTTTTATC
This sequence comes from Alviniconcha marisindica, assembly GCA_018857735.1. Lineage (NCBI taxonomy): Eukaryota > Metazoa > Mollusca > Gastropoda > Provannidae > Alviniconcha > Alviniconcha marisindica. The sequence goes on from JABMCL010003054.1 coordinate 91,610, forward strand.
AGTCCGTGATCAACTTAATGTAAAGAATAAGAAGAAACAAACGACCAAAAACTCTTTGGCGTGCATTCACGAGAGCTGCGCAAGCTTCAAAACCAGAGGCTAAGAATAGACACAGATGATCGATTTTTTTTTTCTTCTCTTTCTTTCGTCTCTGCTTCGGTCACCATTAGCAGTTCGACGGAGGGTCTTAAGGGCGTGGCGAGGGGCGGAGGGTGAGGGGTGGAATGGGGGAGAAGTACATCAAAGAGAGAGAGAGAGAGAGAGAGAGAGAGAGAGAGAGAGAGAGAGAGAGAGAGAGAGAGAGAGAGAGAGAGAGACAGAGAGCAAGACACAGACAGAGACAGAGACACAGAGACAAGAGACAGAGACAGAGACAAGATAAGATAATACTTTATTACACAGGGATAAAGATTTAAGCACGTGTCGGCTTTTTTACAAATCTGTCCCTGATGACAAACACAGCAACACTCAATACATCAAACAAGAATTCCATTAAATACGCTAGAGAAAAAACGACTTAAAACAAAACAAAACTAATTTCTGTCTAAAACATCACATCATACGAACAGAGCAATAATAAGGCAAAGTAAGACCAATTCAAAACAATTTTTAGGAGGGGAAGAGAGAGAGAGAGAGAGAGAGAGAGAGAGAGAGAGAGAGAGAGAGAGAGAGAGAGAGAGAGAGAGAGAATTACAAAACATATTAACGAATAATGGAAAGCGACAGAATAGTGGCTATCTCACTATCTACGTATAAAACAAGATCACATCTAACAGGATTGGAAGCTAAGCAATGGCGCATTATACACACAGACACACAGAGAGACACAGAGACAGAGACACAGTGTGTATGTGTGTGTGTGTGTGTGTGTGTGTGTGTGTGTGTGTGTGT
>JABMCL010003054.1:97500-100000 GCA_018857735.1 Alviniconcha marisindica
TTGCATCCCCTGGAGGAAGCGGATGAGCAGCAGCTCTGAAGTGTCTAGGTAAAAGAGAACCAGGACGACTTCATAACTTTTATGCTGTGTCGTGTCCATACCGTGAAGCAGGATTTATTTTATTTATTTTTTTAACTTTTTTTTTTTTTTTTACAGGGAAGGGGCCCGTCGAAGCCGGCAAGACTTTCGTTCCCCTACGGGATGAGGGGGTGTTAGTGAGAGGGGGAGATGGTAGAAAGGAGAGCTGAGGGAAGAGAGAGAGAGAGGAGGGCGAGGGAGGGAGGAGGAGAGAGAGAGAGAGGGGCAGAGGCAGAGAGAGAGAGACAGAGAGAGAGAGAGAGGGCGAGGGAGGGAGGGGGAGAGAGAGAGAGAGAGAGGGCGAGGGAGGGAGGGGAGAGAGAGAGAGAGAGAGAGAGAGAGAGAGAGAGAGAGAGAGAGAGAGAGAGAGAGAGAGAGAGAGAGGCAGAGGCAGAGAGAGAGAGGCAGAGGCAGAGGCAGAGAGAGAGAGAGAGAGACAGACAGACAGACAGACAGACAGACAGAGAGACAGACAGACACAGACAGACAGACAGACAGACAGACACAGACACAGATAGAGAGACAGAGACATACAGAGTCACAGACAGAGAGAGAGACAGAGAGAGAGAGACAGAGACACAGACAGACACAGAGAGAGAGAGAAGCACACACACACACAAACGCAGAGAGAGAGAGAGAGAGAGAGAGAGAGAGAGAGAGAGAGAGAGAGAGAGAGAGAGAGAGAGAGAGAGACAGACAGACAGACAGACAGACAGACAGACAGACAGACAGACAGACAGACAGACAGACAGACAGACAGACAGACAGAGAACTCGAACTCAAACTCGAAAACTTTATTTTACAATTTTAGGTTAGGTTCAGTCAAAAACCTGTTTAACAATTAGTCCTTGCTAAGCTACTGATGAATAGATATCAAATTACAGGCATTATTTATATACATGCAGGCATGACTGAGTGAGTGAAACGTTATGCATGAGAATTTCCACACAAACATAGCGTGTTCACAGCGCCAGGTGAACACATACCATACATCATTCAGCTACATATTAAGAGCTTACAACCAGCAAATAAAGACAGGTTTTTGACTGAACCTAAACTGCAATCCTTGTAAAATAAAGTTTTCGAGTCCGAGTTCGAGTTCTCTCTCTCTCTCTGTCTCTGTCTGTCTGTCTCTGTCTCTGTCTCTCTGTCTGTCTGTCTCTGTCTGTCTGTCTGTCTCTGTCTGTCTGTCTGTCTGTCTGTCTGTCTGTCTGTCTGTCTCTCTCTCTTCTCTCTCTCTCTCTCTCTCTCTCTCTCTCTCTCTCTCTCTCTCTCTCTCTCCCTCCACCCCTCTGCATCGATCCACCCTCTTTAAAGTCATCGGCAGGATGGAAGCAGGTGATGCTGGCTTCAGCGTTTGGTCCTCAGCCCTATCTGCACCAGCACCTTTACACGCCTTCACCCTGATGGCCCACGGCCAATCACTTCGCTTCCAAGCAGCAATTACAACAGTCTATGCATGCACGTCTGTTTTGGTAGGCATGTTCACGGCCTTTTTACGCCATCTGTTTGTCGGGGGAAGGGGGGGGTGCATGAGCGCGGTGCTCTGTCGGAGCCGCGCGAATCGCTGTATACCGGCTTGACTACTGCAACTGTCTCCTCATGGGTATACGCCTAATTCTGTCATCCAACCTCCCTCTGTCATTCAACCGCTCCAGAAGATTCAAAACTTGGCTGCGAAACTCGTTCTGTTGGCACCCCGCCACAAACACTCAACACCTCTCCTGGAAAAAACCTGCATTTCAGAACGTATTAAATATAAAGTCGCTTGTATGTGTTCCAGTGCTATAAAATGGTTCTGGTCCTGCTTACCTCTCTGGACTGCTGCATGTCAACACTCCGTCTCGTACATTACGCTCTTCTTCTTACACCCGCATGCTGAACATCCAGCAATACAAACGCAAGACTCATGGCTTTTGCATTTTCTCTTGCTTTGGACCCCACATTTGAGAGAGAGAGAGAGAGAGAGAGAGAGAGAGAGAGAGAGAGAGAGAGAGAGAGAGAGAGACACACACACACACAGAGACACACAGACAGACGGGAGCAGAGGTCAGGCTGTAACAACATCATTGATTGAGCTCAGCTATTCTTACAAAAGGCGTGCTGACGACACCACCCAAGGATACCCCCCCCCCCCCACCCCACCTACACCTACACCCCCCCCCTCCCCCTCCAAAGGGTAACAAACCCGACAGATATGGAACGACACGTCGCTCGCCATTCAAACACAAACGCTTGCAGCGCAAAATCAACCGGCAAGTGGGCGACAGGAAATAAAAGGAAGGCAAACAGAGCATTTCAATTTCCGCAACTTCCCAGCGTCAACAGTCTTAGGAAGTGAGTCTAATTCCGATATTTTTTCCCCCATCCTATTTCATGAAAATCATCGGGCCAAACAAAAATCGAATCGAGATCAACACTA
>JABMCL010003054.1:105000-110000 GCA_018857735.1 Alviniconcha marisindica
GAAAGTAAGCGAAAACTTCTATACAATATCTTTTGAATATCATCGTGCGAGTATACGACATTTAAGGTGCATGAATGTGTTAGCATATGCGCGTATGCATGAGATATAGATCAAGTGAAAATAATTATCAGTATGGAAACAAACACAAATGTATATATGGTTATATCTTGACTGCAAATAAGGTTTTGTTTGTTTGTTGTTGTTGTTTGTTGTCTTTTTCTGAGAATTATTTTTTACATAGATTTCTATTGGTGCAACTTGCGGATACATGCTCTTAGCATGATAATTGTAAGATCAGTCTGATATCACTTATGCGAAAAGGTTTTAAATAAACAAGGAAGAAGAAGGAAATGGTCTTGGTCTTTCCATCACCGAACCTCGCCCTGTCAGGAATGACCTAATCTTGGATATCGCAGCGGGTTCCGATCGCACAGACACGGCAGCTAGCAGCTAATGTCTAGGAACGGTGGAAGGAACCATACATATATAAACCAATGTCCGAAAAGTACTATAGCGATCAATATTCTCTGTTTTCAATCAGCTTTGCCAGGCCGGTGCACGGTGTACAAACAAATTTGGGCTAAAAACAGACCCTTGTGGCATACCACAACGCTTCACCTGGGTGCTGTCACAGAATGCTTGATTTACAGCTATAATCTTTTTGGATTTGTTTTTCTTTGTTTGTACTTTACTGGCATGAATGTCCTTTGGTACCTTTAGCTAGTAATAGCCTACATGTTTGCACTGGTGTGTATCTGGCGCTGTGAACACGCACGTTTTGTGCGAAAGCTTTTAAGTATTCATTCATTCATTCATTTCATTCATTCATTTTCCTTCCTTCCTTCCTTAGCCTTGGTATAACCCTTTGTGGTTGACTGGGCTCAAAGCACCAACCAACTAATTATTTCCTTCCTTCCTTCTTTCCTTCTAGGTGTGATTTGAACCACACTAGGAAGTAAAGCCGCGTACGACACAGACTAGACTCAAGAAGCCACGTAGGACTGCGCTCTACGTATGCAGAGACTATTGTATTTAGGTTAATATGCATCATGTGAGCGCTCAGGGCGTTGATGAGCGCATGCTAAATGTGCATTATCATTAGCCCCTTCACTGCCATGATGTAACCTGAAAACCACCAATAAAAGTGTGAAATTCGAAACACTTAAGCCTTTTAGTTTTCTTTTTTCACACTGGCATGCGAAAGGATTTTCATCAAAACGCACAGCATTGAAAGTAGATGTTAGAGGACCGGAAAAAAATATTCTGTTTGCAGGCACGTCCCTGCATCTTTCAGTCCGGAAATTTTACAGGTTGGGGCAGTGAAGGGGTTAATATACGCTCGCAGACAAACTCTGGGGCTCCAAAGAGAACCTGCTGCTCACAGCCGACTTCACCAACACCATCAAGCCAGACGTCAGAGGGCTCACCTGAAAAGGCGATGACGAAAAGGCTACTTACTCTCTCTTCCTTCAAAAGTCAACTCAAGACATTTCTCTTCTCAGAATATTTCAGTTAAACCACATTGTCCTTCACTCCCATCAGTCTGTACAGTGTGTGTGTGTGTGTGTGTGTGTGTGTGTGTGTGTGTGTGTGTGTGCGTGTGTGTGCGTGTGTGTGCGTGTGTGTGTGTGTGTGTGTGGTGTGTGTGTGTGTGTGTGTGTGTGTGTGTGTGTATACATATTTATTTATTTGGATAACATTTTCCACCTCGATGTACATTATGTGCGTATGCTTGTTCAGCGCTTTGAGCCGCAGGGTAGGCGTTTTACAAATTTCCATTATTATTTATTATTATTAAAACCAACCACTGACGGGCAATACTTATACCTGTGATGTAGGTGTGGCTGTGTGGGGACAGGACGATAGCTATGTTTGTGCCTATTAATATATCAAATAGCAGTCATATGTGTCCAATACTGTTTATTTTACAGCGCCCTTGAACACGTTATAAACTATACATATTCTATATAAATAATGCTTGTGGCATTTGTACGTTATTGCGTGGTCTTAGACGGTGAATCTCTTATACATGTAGATTTTATTCCGTTTTTTGTTATTCATGTCTGGCACCCACGTTTTCCTATGTATGGAAACAAGAAGTACTTGACTTTCGACTTGACACCTACTTTATCCGAACGTCTCACATAATCTCTTGCATAATGTTATATATTGTGATCGATAGTATCGAATGCATCAATGCATTAATTTCCCGCTGGGATGAATAAAGTATATCGTTATTGTTAATGCGAGCTAGGAACTCAAAGGCAAGACATGTAAGTTGGTGTTTTACCCCCACTCAACCAGGCAAGACAAACAACATTTCCTTCACCAGCACTTCAGAGAATGTCTTTAACCCTTACGGCGCCTATGCCACAATACTGTGCCCATTAAGCTTCCTGCAGCTGTCACATTAATGTGCCCAGATCAGGGAACTATTTTGTAAGAACTGGTAACGAAAGATTTTACAACACCACTTAAATTAATGAACACTTGAACCATTTGACTTTACTCTGCAAACAACTGCAAAAGAGATGGTTCAGAAATAAGGACGTTACGGGCGTTTAATTAAAAGATAGTGACAGTACGTTTGGTGACAGAGTCAGGAAAAAAACACCAGTTGGCACCAGGAGCTGCTGTATTCCAGAACTGCTGAAAGGGTTAAAGGCAGCTTGCACTACAGCTGTTTCCGTGCAATGTCCGGAGTGACACGAAGACTGCAATCGATTCACACCGGATCGTAAAGCAGTAACCTGCACGGTAAGTGTCCCCTACCGTCTCCATGCAGGGCTCCAGGTTTCTGAACCTACCCCAGTAAACATGGCGGATACGATCCGAAAGCGTTTTGGTTATGGCCAGTTACGGCCATTACGGCCAGCGTGCAGCCAGAATCGGGCCGCATCCATTTCAGCTCCGTTTTTTTTTTTTCTTTCAAAGAAGGCATGGATCATATTGTGCAACCACATGTCTTTCAAAGAGCCTCTGCATCAACCACAGTGAAAAGCAACCGCCTCTTTAGCGGTAGTGGGAACAACAACGATAACAACGACACACACAACAAACCCAACCCAAATTCAAAGAAGCTAAACCAAGAAACAGAAACAAAACAACGGCAGCAACAGAAACAATCAAACCAAAAAACAACAGCAAAGCCTCAGCACTTTAGCAGAAGATGCAAAAATAACGACAAAACATACTGACTCCGTAGATATAACCAGAGCCTACAGAAGAAGAAGAAGAAGAAGAAGAAGAAGAAGAAGAAGAAGAAGAAGAAGAAGAAGAAGAAGAAGAAGAAGGAGGAGGAGGAGGAGGAGGAGAAGGAGGAGGTGGAGGAGGAGGACAGAAAGAAAGAATGAAAGAAAGAAAGAAAAGAAAGAAGAAAAACCCGCATGTTTGCAAGATATTAGGGCTAACTAACTAACATCGGTTTGAAACTATGAGAGTAAAAATAAAAACGCACGTCATGCATTTATATGTAGCAATATAGCACCTTGGCTTGGACTGCGTCAGAACAGACTGACACGAACAAGAACACCATTAACATGTTGTCACGCTCGGCATAGTGATGTGAGGACAATCTTCAGCCATTATCAGCTCCAAACTCCAAGCACTGGTTTACGACGTCCTCCCTTCAACCACTGCCGTATTTAGTTACGCCGTAGGGTCCAGAAAACTGTCAGCTAACGAGCAGTTTTTTGTTGGTTCTCAAACAGTAGTACGTTTGCTACAAACAACTCAGATTATATCAGACGTTGGTTTTAGAACTGACCATGTTGGTTACGCCAGCCCAAATAAAACGAAATTCGTTTGAATTGAGACGGAACTCTTTTTTCTTTTCTTTTTAACCCGGAGTTGATGCGCCTCATGTTTACGTGGGTGCTTGGGCCCTGGGTTGCTTCCACAGTCATATTAGTACCCAAACTTTTCGGAGGGCGCTGGCCGCGTCGGTGGACAGCTGCGCGGAGATAAAGAGTGCCCCTTCAGTGGCGTAACCAAATCTGGCAGAGTTTGGAGGAAGGTGCCGGAAAGCGATGCTCGGAGTGTGGATCAGCACCTTGCTTAACAGCATCCATCCTCCAGGAATGGGGACAGAGCCTTCGAAAAATCAACAACAAACTCTCTGTAAGCCGGTTTGGCCTAGCGGTTAGGCGTTATAGGCTGGTAAGCAGAAGGACCTCCTTTCGATCCCGCTTCGGCTCTCCTTTCTCTTCAAAAGTTGTGGTCTGTTTTGTGTTGTGTGTGTGTGTGTGTGTGTGTGTGTGTGTGTGTGTGTGTGTGTGTGTGTGTGTGTGCTTGCGTTCGTGTGCGTGCGTGCGTGTGTGCGTGTGTGCGTGCGTGCGTGCGTGCGTGTGTGCGTGTGTGTGTGTGTGTGTGTGTGTGTGTGCATCTTGCACCTAGCTATGCTTGAACCCTTGTTGATGTCTACATCAAGAGAAAGTTTTTGTTAGATTGCTGATAACATTTTTCATCTAGAGGTACATAACGCGTGTTATGTTTGTACAGCGCTTTGAGCCGCCGGGTAGGCGCTTTATAAATTTCTATTATGATGATGATGATGATGATGATGATTATATACCGTGAGACCCCCACAGCGTTCATCCAGGGAACTCTACAACTCTGCAACGCCAAGCTCATAAACCATGACCACTCCCAGCAAAACCCAACAACCATTGTCGGTGAAAGACAAAAACCCACAGCTGCTGTATTATCTGTATGCTGTCGCGTATAACATACCCATGAAATATGTGTTACAGCTGCATTACGCAGCCACTACGTCCATACAGTCAAACACTTATTAAAATTTACCAGTGGTTTCGGGAGGGGGGGGGGGGGGGGGGGGCGGGGGGGGGGGGGGGTGGGGGGGGGGGGGGGGGAGAGACAGAGACAGACAGACAGACAGACAGACAGGCAGGCAGACAGACAGAGACAGGCAGGCAGGCAGGGAGGCAGGCAGGTAGAGGCAGAGACAGACAGGGACACAGAGACAGAGAGAGACACACACA
>JABMCL010003054.1:117500-120000 GCA_018857735.1 Alviniconcha marisindica
TTCGCCAGGGCATATAGGACAGTGTTCGCCAGGGTAGATAGGACAATGTTCTTCAGGGTAGATAGGACAATGTTCGTCAGGGTAGATAGAATAGTGTTCGTGAGGGCAGATAGGACAATGTTTGCCAGGGCAGATTGGAAAGTGTTAGCCAGGGCAGATTGGACAACAGGGCAGATAGGACAGTGTTCGCCAAAGCGGACGGCACATATAGGACAGCGTTCGCCAGGGCAGATCGGACAGTGTTCGCCAGGCCGGACTGCACAGATAGGACAGTGTTCGCCAAGTCAGATTAGACGGTGTTCGCTAGGGAAGTGTTCGCTAGGGAAGATTAGACTGTGCAGACAATATGGTAGACAAAATTCGCCAAAGCAGATTGGACTTATTGAACATTTTCCTCAGGGCGGACTGGACTGAGTGTTTGCCGAAGCAGATTGCATAGCATTTTTCCCTGTGGCGGACTGGGCAAAGTGTTCGGAAAAGCAGAACGGAAAAAGTGACCATCAGAGCAGATTGGATAGTGTTCGCCATGACACGTATAACAGACAGTTTGTATCAGAGCAGATTAGGCGGTGCTCACTGTGGCGCACACTGGACATTGTCCATCAGAGCAGATTAGACGGTGTCTTTCCGGGGAAGGAGGGTGTATGGGTGTGTGGAAAGTGTTTGCCAGAACAGATTAGACAGTCTCTCCCGGATGGGCTGGATGAGGACTGGATATAGTGTTTACGAGAGCAGCTTAGCCAGCTACTGGCTTTCCAAGAGCTGACTGGACAGTGTGCAGAGGTCGCAATGGCCGACTTGGAGAAAAGTGTTCGCCAAAGCAAACTGGTCAGGTTTGACTCAGTGTAGTGTGCTCGCATAGGATTCGCCGGGCCGCTCAGAACAAAGTGTTCCGCGGAGCAGATTGGGTAACGTACGTGTTCACCAAAGCGCTGGTAGCCACAGCTTGCTGAAAAAGCCGAGAGAGCCCGGCAACAGGCATAGAGAGTGCTCACAGCACAGAGCCAGAGGCATGTTGGGCAAAGGGATTGAACAGAAGGAGTCATGCCCTGTGGATTGCATTGGTTGGTAGGTTGGGCGATTGATTGGATAAATGGCTGATTGGTTAAATGAATTTGTGACTGGTTTTCTCGTTGGCTGTTGCCGAAATCGAAATACACACACACACACACACACACACACACACACACACACACACACACACACACACACACACACACACACACACAACAGCAGCAGCAGCAGCAGCACTGAGCAGCAGCAGCAGCAGTAAAACAAAAACATCAGCAACAACAACAACAGCAAAAACAACAGCAACAGTAACAACAACAGCAGCAACATCAGTCAACAACAACAAAAGTACAGGTAGATACATCAACAAGAAGGCCTATACACATCTCAAAGAGGATGAGCAAAAATAAAAATGAGAAAACCGGTAATGACAATTAGTCTGCGGCAGGTGTACTGTATCGGCTGGTCAAGCGTGTCAGACTGCGCTGCGTTCCGTATGTGCGGCAGTCACCCACCCACGCGAACGGCTGAAACGGATCAATGCGCTGATGCACGGGCCATTTCGGCCGTATGGTTGAAGACAACCGTCCGAACCTGATTTCAAACGGATCGTGTGTCAGCATAGCCGTATGGCTGAAACGGCTCACAACGTATCAGTTTCAACCTGTCCGCTCCAAATACAGCGTGTTACATTCCAAACGGACGAACTAAATCCGGCAGCCAATGACCTCCCGCCGTTTGGACTCAAGTGAAAGAAAGGCCGGAGGTCACAAGAAGGGATGGTAACTCGAGTAGCGGCAAGGTTGAATACGCTGACCTTTAACCCGTCAGTATCAGCTGTACAATTATATCTTGTGGCACTCAGTAGTGTTAAGGCGGACGGGTCCGACCGCATGGGATTCGAACGGTCCACCTCGACCATACGACCGAAAGGGCCCGCGCGTATCAACGCCTTTAGACACACGCTGAGTATTTGTGCTCGCAAAGCAGGGCGGAGTGTGGCTCACTACTCATCCCTGAGCTGCCCAATATGTTGTTGTTGTTGATCGCTTTTATGTAGCGCTATTCTCCGCTCTCGAGCAGACTCGCTGCGCTCGCATGTGATTCTACATGAGTGACGAGCTTTTTATACCGCGTTTTTCAATATCCACCGAAGTGGTGTACTTACAGCGCTGACATGGCTGGTGCCACATGAAACGGCTGCCGTTTCGGCGCGTTCTGTATACACCATACAACCATGCACCGTGTCACTTCATGCAAAGTCACATACGTAAGGTGCAAGCGTGTTTAGCTGTAACCTGCCACCTGCACTTTTGGCAGAATGACCGGGATCTTTCACGTGCTACTGCGGTAACACGGGGGTGGAACGGATACCGAAATAATAAGCAGAAACTTTTTTTTGTGTGCAGGTTTGCCGCCATTTTAGAGAGCTCCCCCCCCCCCCCCCCCACCGTGCAGGTTTTTAATCTCGCCGACGATAGTTTATCGA
>JABMCL010003054.1:127500-130000 GCA_018857735.1 Alviniconcha marisindica
GAAGAGGATAATAGACAATCTCAAGATAAAATCACAAACCAATTTTGAAAAATATTGATAGACTTTTGTGCAACTTTTCATTGCACTCCTTCAAACGGAAATCACACTGGTGATGAAAATGGTCAGTTTACATTTGTTTCAAACCAGGGCAACAGTGTTATAGATTATTTCATTGTTTCTGTCGATCTCATTTCTAAGCTGAACATGAACTTTGTAGTTGGGGATCGTGTCGAATCAAGTCATATGCCATTACAGCTTAACATCAACAGCCATCCAAATACAAAAGGAAAAACGTCGAGAAAAGAAAAGAAAAAAGAAAGCACAACTCTGAAATGGAATCGTGAAAAGATGGAAGATTTCCTCGAAGCTATACACTCAGCGGAATACACCCAAAGCGGAATACAAAAAGCTTTAAAAAATTTGGATTCTTGCATTGATTCAGCTCTGAAGAAATTGACAGAAACTCTACTTCAAGCGGCAGAAAGTATGAGGCGTACGATTTGGTTCGACACGGGCCACGGGCGCGATACGAACAGGTGGTACGACCGCGATTGCCTCCGAAAGAAGCGTGAAGCACGCCGCGCACTGAATCCTTTCCAGAAAACCGGACTTGTGCGGATAAGGCAACGTATAGAGAAAAAAGAAGTGAGTACAAATCGACAATATCGGAAAAGAAAAAGCAGTACAAAATTACTATCAACCAGGCACTTTTAGACAATAAACGGAACAGCAACAAGTTTTGGGAAACCGTTCGAAGTGCGAGACGAAAAAGAATGAAACAACCGGAAATCGATATTAAAATATTGCAAAACCACTTTCAGACTATTCTGGGCCAAGTAGAAAAACATGATCGAAGTCAAACACAAGCAAAATATGATGTACCCCATCACTGAACAAGGTGGTAACAGTGAAAGATTCATCCCCGAACTAGACAACCCCATCACTGAACAAGAAGTCCGTTAAGTAATCAAAAACTTAAAAACAGGAAAGGCATCCGGACTAGATAACATTTGTGCCGAATTTTTTAAATAAGCAGAACATTTTATTGTGCCATTTCTCACAAAATTATTTAACAAACTTTATGATACGAGTTATTTCCCTTTAGACTGGTGCAAATCCGTAATAATTCCTCTCTTCAAAAAAGGTGAAGGTAGTGATCCAGACAATTATAGGGGAAACTATCTTTGCTAAGCATTGTAAGTAAGGTCTTCACAGCCATTTTGAATAAAAGGCTATATGCATGGGCAGAAAACGAGGAGAAAATCAGCAAAGAACAAGCAGGTTTTCGAAAAGGCTACTCAACCATTGATCACATCTTTACGTTAATTACTATGGTGAAATCTAAGTTAGACAGCAGAAGAGGAGGTAAAGTATATGTTGCTTTCATAGACTATAAGAAAGCGTTTGACACGGTAGACCGAGACAAATTATGGGAAACACTTGAAAAAATAAAAGCATCATCAAAAATTGTCAATATTTTAAAAGCTATGTATTTTTCGGTACAGTCATGCGTAAGATGGGGTGCTAACATCTCAGATTTCTTTGCCTGTCCCCAGGGTGTGAAACAAGGGTGTCTGCTTAGCCCTTTAATTTTTTCCCTCCTAATATCTGAAGTTGCTGACTTTGTTCGAAGAAGTGGAAAACATGGTATCCAGTTACTTCCTGGTCATGACAAAATCTTTTGACTTCTGTTTGCTGATGATATTGTCTTCTACAGGATTACAAAATCAAATAAATAGCCTCCAGAAAGCATCCAAATCCTTAGGTCTGACGGTAAATTTAGACAAAACGAAAGTAATGGTTTTTAGAAAAGGTGGTCACATTGCAGCAGGAGAAAAATGGTTCTTGTATGGGAAAGAAATCGAAATAGTCAATAGATACAAATACTTGGGGTACACTCTAACAACGAAATTGTCAAATGTCTGTGCCTGCGAAGATTTTGCCAGCAAGGCCAAAGGGAAAATTTTAGACTTGATGAGGACAATGTGGTCTCTAGGAAGTTTCGACACCACTGTATTCTTTCAGCTTTTTGATGCTCAGATAAAACCTATGCTTTTTTGTATGCTTCCGAAGTTTGGGACACTTCAAGGCTTGCAAATATTGAAACAGCTCATCTTTTTGCCTGCAAAAGATTATTAAGTGTGAGTGACAAGACACCAAACCACATGGTATATGACGAAACGGGAAGGTATCCTCTATATATCGACAGTACTATTTCTTCCCTTAGATACTGGTTTAAACTCAGTAAGATGCCCATGACGAGATTCCCGAAGCAAGCTTTAGTCATGCTTAAAAACAGTCTGGATATTAACACTACACACAAAAACAGAAATTGGGCAGGTAGTATAAAAGATTGCTTAGAATCATATGGTTTCCATGACGTTTGGACAAATGGCAGAGTCGAGAATGAAAAAGCTTTCCTCTCAGCATTTAAACAACGAATGATAGAGTGTTTTAAACAGGAATGGTTTACAAAAATATCAGAAAGTGAAAGATTTTC
>JABMCL010003054.1:135000-137500 GCA_018857735.1 Alviniconcha marisindica
GATCGTTTTTCTCCCTGTTTCCACATCAAAGAGAGAGAGAGAGAGACAGAGACAGAGACAGAGACAGACAGATATACAGACAAAGACAGAGTCAGAGAGACAAAGTGGACGTCACAATTACAGCATCCTTTTTTAGGCAAATTGGAAGATATTTACCACAGATGTCATACATAGCATCCTTTTCGGGCAACCTGGAAGATTTGCTAAAGACATCATACAACATCCTTTACGGAAACCGGAAGAGTTTCCAAAGACGTCATAGTACAGCATGCTTTTTAGGCAAACCGGAAGAGTTGCCAAAGACGTCATATGATGTCTTAAGGACAGAGAAAGGGATGGTTTTGTCCTTCTCATTTTGTTTGTCTTGCTTCGATTGTTCCCCCATGGGAAATTCGGATCATTTTCTCAGAGAAAGGGAACACCTGCGACTTTGTAACGCAGTACAGACACTCATTTGTAAAGTTGGTGGCAATTTTGCCAAACTTTAATGAGGAAAATCTCTCTCTCTCTCTCTCTCTCTCTCTCTCTCTCTCTCTCTCTCTCTCTCTCTCTCTCTCTCTCTTTGCGACGCCCTGGGTTGTTGCTTTTAAACTTTTTTCGGGGCTGGAGTGCTACCAATCGTAGGGTTTCACGAGAAGAAGTGGGTCACATATCGCGGCATGGTCCCACTGCATGGGTCCATTTGCTCGGTGACCAGTACGTCACGGAGCATGTTGTGGGTCACGTATGATGGCTCACGTATCGCAGCATGGGTCCGATAGCTCGGTGACCTATACGTCACGGAGCAGGGTGTGGGTCACGTATGAATAGGTCACGTATCGCAGCATGGGTCCCATTGCATGGGTCCATTAGCTCGGTGACCAGTACGTCACGGAGCATGATGTCGGTCACACGTGAATGGGTCACGTATCGCAGCATGGGTCCCATTGCATGGGTCCCATTGCATGGGTCTGTTAGTTCTGTGACCAGTACGTCATGAAGCATGGTGTGACTCACACGTGATTGGGTACTGCTTTTGCGCTATGTGGGTCATAGTAGGCTATAGGTCATATGAAACGACCCAGCGTGTTATGGGTCACATATTGCAACATGGGTCACACGGCGCGTTACGTTTCGCAAGACACGCACGCTATGGGTCACAGGACACGCCGTGGCAGGCTATGGGTCGCACGGTGTGGTATGGGTCACACAGTACAACATGAGTCATGCGATTCTGAATGTGTTGGCGCTGTGAACACGCATGGTTTTATGCGCCATGTAACTACAAATTTTCATTCACGTGTTGCACGACTCAGAATGGGCCACACGGTGCAACATGGGTCACATGTTGCAACATGGGTCACACCCGCGCGATACTGTGTTGTAGGACACGCTGTGCTTCACAGCTAGGAAACGACGAGTTGTATGCTATGGGTCGGGCTGTTCGGTGTGGGTAACGTACGTTACAACATGGGTCACACCGCGCCGTATGTCTTTCACGGTACGATATGTGTCACAAGAGAAGACCAGGTGGGCTACACACTCCAAGCATCGCTTTCCGGCACCTTCCTCCAAACTCTGCCAGATTTGGTTACGCCACTAAAGGGGCACTCTTTATCTCCGCGCAGCTGTCCGGCGACGCGGTAAGCGCCCTCCGAATGTTATGGGTACTAATAACACTGTGGAAGCAACATAGCGCCACGTAAACTTGAGATGCATTCGCCGCAGCAAAACAAAGAAGATGAAAAAAAAATGAAAAAAATGTTCCTGCTCGATTCAAAAGATTTTGGTTTTATTTGTGCTGGCGTAAGCAATGCGGTTAGTTATAAAAAGAAACGTCTGACGTAATTGCAATTGTCTGTTACAAACCTACTGCCGTTTGAGCATCATCGAAAAACTGTTCGTTAGCTGACAATTTTTCGAGACCTAAGGCGTAGTCAACTATGGCAGTGGTTTGCGGAAGGATGTCTTAAACCGGTGCTTGGAGTTTGGGTGTGCTACTGGTCGCACGGTCTT
Source organism: Alviniconcha marisindica (assembly GCA_018857735.1). Classification (NCBI taxonomy): domain Eukaryota; kingdom Metazoa; phylum Mollusca; class Gastropoda; family Provannidae; genus Alviniconcha; species Alviniconcha marisindica. Next base: position 136,996 of record JABMCL010003054.1, read on the forward strand.
TCACAACGCCACATGGGTCATCTGGCGCACGTTATGGGTCACATGAAAAAAAGAAAAAAAGAAGAAGAAAAAAACCGGTAGGCTATGGGGCGCACGCGGCCGCATAGGTCACGTGACGCGCGCGCCATCATTTGTTAGGTGTCTGTTCCACCCTCCCTTTGTCGTGTGCCGCCGGCGTAGAGGTTCTGTGACGAATGGGAAACATCACCGCCGGCTTCTACATTGTGACTCGCCGAGCAACAAATGAGTTCCATCTTCGTCCCAGTTCTGTGTCCTCCTGGAGAGAAAAAATAATCCCTTCCGGCGCCAGAGTTCGACGTGGTCTTTCACTGGCATATAATACGGTCTCCGCTGCAGAGGTCAGCTTAATTTGATTGACCTTATCGTCTGAAATCCATGCTCCAGATTTGGACTATTTGGGTGTATTCCTTTTCTAGCGGAAATGTGTCGGGAAGATCAATTTATCTGCCTGCATCAAGTTCCCATAATCAGCGTTCTACGTACA
>JABMCL010003054.1:140000-142500 GCA_018857735.1 Alviniconcha marisindica
AGTGACATGGTGCATGGTTGTATGGTGTACACAGACCTTGCGCCGAGACGGTAGCAGTTTCATTCACGTAGCGCCAGCCATGCCAGCGCTTTAAGCACGTACACCACTTCAGTGGATATTCAAAAACGCGCTATAAAAAGCTAGTCACTCATGTAGAATCACATGCGAGCGCAGTAAGTCCGTTCGAGAACGGAAAATAGCGCTATATAAAAGCGATCATCATCAACAACAGAGTTCAGGAGCTGTGTGAAAGTCGAGGTGGCCGTCCTGGGCTTTCTGTCCTTAAGGTTTCTGTGGACGTAAAGCAATATCGAATCATGCTTCGGCATTGATCACAGTTTGTCCCTAATATGTCAACCGACACCCGAGGACATGAAGTTCTACTTCATCAACAACAACAACAACAAAATCAGACGTCTCTCGCCCTCACGAACGTCGTCCCCTTGTGCCAGTTTCGGAACAGACTGGTAGGTCACGTAATTAACAATGACGAGACGGTCGTATAATACCGTCACTTCTCCAGATCCCAGCTCTGTGAGCCGGTTTGGCCTAGCGGTAAGGCGTTAGGTTGGTAAGCGGAAGGATCTCGGTTCGATACCGCTTCCGCTCTCCTTTCTCTTCAAAAAGGTTGTGGTTTGTGGACACTGTCCTGTGACTCTGTCCATCACTTCCTACTGAAACATTAAAATGGCTCTCATCGCTGCCCATCTTAATGCAGGAATCATTCTGGTGGTGACAGTGTAGTGATAGGTATATAATCTTCATCTCCCCCCCCCCCCCACCTCCATACCCCGCCCCCTTTCCCCCCGTCCCTAATAAGCCTTATGGTTTCTGTGGACGTTAAGCATCATGTGTACTAGATCCCAGCTCAGAGATCAGAACAGACACAGAAGGCTGCTGCATGCTGCTATGTTGCTTAATGTCCTCGGATGTCGGCTGACATATTAGGGACATGCTGAGATCAATGCGTGAGCATGGTTCAATATAGCTTTACGTCCACGGAAGCCATAAGGCTCGTTAGGACGGAAAGCCCGGGACGGCCACCTCGACTCTCTCACACAGCTCCTGAACTCTGCACTGGCAGAAGGGAGCAAGATGGAGGCAGATATGTTTCAAAAGGGTGGAGATACCGTTAGGAGAAGGGTCGGGGTAGATAAGAGAAGGGAGAAGGACGGTAGGTAGATACAGACACTGTCTTTGTGACTGTTTCCAATTCCGCATAGCAGCTGGGACAGCAATTGCGTGGTACAGTATTGCTGCGCAATGTCGAGCGGACACTGAACATTTTATTGTTCTGGCGGCGGTCCACGGCAGCCTTGGTCTTCCGGGTTGGCGCCTGTCTCGAGTCTTCACTCTTTCCCCTTCCCCCCTTGTCCCCGTCCCTAATAGGCCTCCTCGCCTATGTGGACGTTAAGCAAAATTATTTCCGGATGTAGATAGGAGAAAGGTGGGGGTAGGCAGTAGAAGGGAGATAAGAGAAGGGTGGATGTAGATAGGAGAAAGGTGGGGGTAGGCAGTAGAAGGGAGATAAGAGAAGGGTGGATGTAGATAGGAGAAAGGTGGGGGTAGGCAGCAGAAGGGAGATAAGAGAAGGGTGGATGTAGATAGGAGAAAGGTGGGGGTAGGCAGCAGAAGGGAGAATGGTGGGGGTAGATAAGAGAAGGGTGGATGTAGATAGGAGAAAGGTGGGGGTAGGCAGTAGAAGGGAGAATGGTGGGGGTAGATAAGAGAAGGGTGGATGTAGATAGGAGAAAGGTGGGGGTAGGTAGGCAGGAGAATGGAGAAGGGTGGGGGTAGATAAGAGAAGGGTGGATGTAGATAGGAGAAAGGTGGGGGTAGGCAGTAGAAGGGAGAATGGTGGGGGTAGATAAGAGAAGGGTGGATGTAGATAGGAGAAAGGTGGGGGTAGGCAGTAGAAGGGAGAATGGTGGGGGTAGATAAGAGAAGGGTAGATGTAGGTAGGAGAAAGGTGGGGGTAGGCAGTAGAAGGGAGAAGGGTGGGGGTAGATAAGAGAAGGGAGAAAAGGGTAGTTACGAGAAGGGCGGGGTAGTTACGAGAAGGGTGGAGGTAGATAGAAGAAGGGATGGGGGTAGATAGAAGGTGGGGGTAGATATGAGAAGGGTGAGAGGACGACAAGAGAAGGGAGAAGGGTGGGGGAATATAGGAGACGGGTGGGGGTAGATAGGAGAAGGGTGGGGATAGATAGGAAAATGGTGGGGGTAGATAGGAGAAAGGTGGGGTTAGATAGGAGAAGGGTGGAGTTAGATAGGAGAAGGGTGGGAGAAAGGTGGGTGGGAGTAGATAGGAGAATGGTGGGGTAGAGAGGAGAATGGTAGGGGTAGACAGGAGAAGGGTGGGGGTAGATAGGAGAAGGGTGGGAGGTAGACAAGAAAAGGGAGAAGGGTGGGTGGGGGTAGATAGGAGAATGGTGGAGTAGAGACGAGAATGGTAGGGGTAGATAGGAAAAAGGTGGGGGTAGATAGGAGAAGGGTGGGAGGT
>JABMCL010003054.1:147500-150000 GCA_018857735.1 Alviniconcha marisindica
ACAAACACACAATACTATCACACACAACACACACACACACACACACAAACAACATACACACACACACACACACACACACACACACACACACACACACACACACACACACACAACACACACACACACACACACACACACACACACACACCATACACACACACACACACACACACACACACACACACACACACACACACACATATATACACACACACACACACCACACACACACACACACACACACACATACATACACACACACGCGCGCGCGCGCGCGCACGCACGCACGCACGCACGCACGCATTGTAAACCTCGATGAGTTATCAACAAACAAAGGGAGGTAATTAGCGCTCAAAAGGTATCACGTAAGCGCAACAACAAAGACCTGAATCGCTTCCGACAATTTAGTCTCAACATGGCATGCAGATAAATACAGTGTACACCAACACCACTGGTGACACATCTTCAGCGAGGGTTGGTGAATCACGTCGCATGTGCAATTCAGACGGCGGACTATTTCACAAAGGACAGAAGAAGCGGGAAAAAACACACAGAAGAACAATAAAGAAGAAAGGGAAAAATTGATCGCGAGGAAACGAAAACAGGTTTTCAGGAGTAGTAAAGCACGCAAGACGATCGAGAATGAAGGTGTTGTATAGCTTACAGACGGAGTTTGCTGACAACAAAGCAGTCTGCACGTGCTTCAACAATCCTGACCAGCTTCTGACACCAAACCTTGTTATTGCTGACTGACACCCGGTGACGCAGTACACATGTGCATGTGGGGGTGGATGTTTGTGTGTAGTACGCTTGTGTATGTGGGGGTGGATGCGCGTGTGTAGTACGCATGTGTATGTGGGGGTGGATGTTAGAGTGTAGTACACATGTATATGCGGGGGTGGACGTTCGTGTGTAGGGCACATGGGTATGTGGGGGTGGATGTTCGAAAATATTACACACATTGATAGGAAGGGTAGCGCTGCTCTTGCGGCTGCTGTACCTGACCCAGGTAAGGCGACCCAAATTTCCCGCAGGGGACGAGAAAGTACTAAAAAGAAGTATGCATATGGTACACACAGTTACTCAAAGCGCGTTTTTGACTGTTTGCCCGTCTCTCAGCTTAAAACACACGTCTTCACTTAGTGTCCATTAGGTCTGTCGGCCTTTGGTTTAAACAAGAATTTGTACCAGTGCAAAATAAACATACACTGAGAACGTCATGATCCAAACGCGTAAAAGGTTCAAGGGAACGCTGTTTATTAAGACAAAACCGGAGCTGAGAATTTTTGATGCACGAAAACAACACAGGCTCAACCAAAAAAATAGATAAGTGTCGCAGCTCCCCATCTCATTTTTCATCGCTTTTCACCGTTTAACTGTTGTTTAAGCGGCTGTTTTCTTTTTTTAGCTTGATAAAGAAGGGTCATCCCGAAAAATATGCATGTTGGGCTTTGTCCCAATAAATAGCGATCATCCTGCTTCTCGTTTTAGAACGCTGGCAGTCATTCTTGTTTCAGAGTTTTGAAAACTTCATGAACTCGCCAAGAAGCGTACGTGTGGCTTAATTATACGCTGTGCGTATCTGTCGGCCTTTGAGGAAAGCTCGTTGTATGTTGCAGATGCGCAACCTCAGGGTGTTGCTCACTGGATCCGATGCGTACCTGAATTGCTCATCGGATTCACCGAGTACGAGGTGTTGTGCACTGGCTGCAATGGGCAGAAAACGCTGAGCAATAGCTGGGCCCAATGCTCCGTTTGGATACAATGAGCACGACATACTCACATAGACAAAGAGTGAAGGACAGGTAGATACTTTTTTGGTTTTTTGGTTTTTTGTCTTTAATTTTCAATCTTTGAGGGTTGTTTATGTTTGCATGGCATTGTTTATTGTATAGGTTCTTGTGATTGTTACTGTGATACTGTAGTGAAGTTGTTGTTTGTTTGTTTTTTCACGGGGTATATAGCGATCAGAGATGATGAGGATGATGAGGATGAGGATGATGATGATGATCATCATCATCATTGTTTTTGTTGTTGTTGTTGTTGTTGCTGTTGCTGCTATTTATTATTATTGTTTTTCCTGTTGTATTATTAGTGTTATCATCATCATCATCATCATCATCATCATCATCATCTCTTTCATTTCTTTAAATATGAAAGATAGCCTACACCACTTGGCTGGTCAGCTGCGGTGGAACTTGATCTCACCTGAATTTTCTGTCGAGAGACTTTTATTTGCGAACATGAACCCGGCAATAACAAGGAGTAATATCGATTATTATCTCTTCTTCTTTTTTTCTCTCTTTTTATTTTTTTATTTTTATTTTTACATTCAACTCTTGTCCTTTTCGCGTCAGTAATAGCTGCAGATAACGTACGGTTGAGGTTAGCAGGGACATATCAATTTTCAAGCTCTACGTGAATATCTTCAATTCTATTTGTGTTTCCGCGAATGTTAAAACAACTCGCAAAAACAACAACTTACAAGAGCTACAAAAAG
>JABMCL010003054.1:157500-160000 GCA_018857735.1 Alviniconcha marisindica
CAACAAAAAACAAAACAAAACACTCCCCCCCCCCCTAAAAAACACACACACAAAAAACTATATTTTTTGTATTAACCCCTTCACTGCCGTGATGTCATTTTAAAACGACCAATAATAATGCGAAATTTGAAACCCGTCAACCTTTTTTCTCATTTTTTTTTTTTTTCCTCTTTTTTTTCACATTAGCATGTGAAAGGATTTTCGTCAAAACGCATAGCACTGAAACAGATGCGTTATAAGACCGGAAAATATGCTGCTTGCAGGTGCGTCCGCCCATCTTTCAGGCCGGAAATTGTACAGCATGGGGCAGTGAAGGGGTTAACGTTCGGTCGCGTACCAGAGACCCGCCATGTCTTAACGGTCCAGAGTCTCGCCATGTTTTAACGGTTGGTTTATGTAAGTGCCTCAGCCTCAATCTCTTGTAACAGTGTCACGCCATGACTGATTTAACGGTCGGTCACGTAAGTACCTCAACCTCAACTTCAACCTCCGCCATGTTTTAACGGTCGCGTCACGTAAGTACCTCAACCTCAACTTCAACTTCCGCCATGTTTTAACGGTCGCGTCACGTAAGTACCTCAACCTCAACTTCAACCGCGCCATGTTTTAACGGTCAGTCACGTAAGTACTTCAACCTCCGCTTCCGCCATGTTTTAACGGTCGCGTCACGTAAGTACCTCAACCTCAACTTCAACTTCCGCCATATTTTAACGGTCGCGTCACGTAAGTACCTCAACCTCAACTTCAACTTCCGCCATATTTTAACGGTCGCGTCACGTAAGTACCTCAACCTCAACTTCAACTTCCGCCATATTTTAACGGTCGCGTCACGTAAGTACCTCAACCTCAACTTCAACTTCCGCCATATTTTAACGGTCGCGTCACGTAAGTACCTCAACCTCAACTTCAACTTCCGCCATATTTTAACGGTCGCGTCACGTAAGTACCTCAACCTCAACTTCAACTTCCGCCATATTTTAACGGTCGCGTCACGTAAGTACCTCAACCTCTAGCACCAGAGTCCAGCCATGTCTTAACGGTCGGTCACGTAAGTACCTCAACCTCTAAAAACACCAGAAAGTCTCACGCCATGTTTTAACGGTCGGTCACGTAAGTACCTCAACCTAACCTTCAAAGTCCAGCCATGTCTTAACGGTCGCGTCCGCCATGTTTTAAGTACGGACCTCAACCCTGACCAGAGTCCCGCCACGTCTTAACGGTCGGTCACGTAATTACGCGCAGGCAGGTCAGCCAACATTTATGACTCATTCTCATAAATAAAGAAGAGTCTCCGTCTGCTTGTCGATGACAACGCCATGAATGATTTGGCGCCCAACCCGCGGACCCACTGAACGTATTCAGATGAAACTTGGTGTGAAGAATGATTCCTCGAGACTTGAGGGTCCTACGTACCTTAAGTGCGGGTAATACCTCTTTCCTGAACTAGCACAATACCGCCAAATATTATCGAAGCGAACGAGTCGCTTTGTGAAGGTGGAGGTGGGTGATTTGCAGGCAACACATTCCAGAGAGGAAGTGTGATGAAACCCAAAGAGTGCTCACCGAAAGATTTCAAATTACGTTTCAAAATGTTCAACAGCTTCTTGCTTGCGATCCTGAACCGTAAGACGGGAGTGTACAGTCGAAGTCACGTTACACACAAAAGTTGCTATCTTGTACTTGCAGCGGAATTTCACGGGCAGTTTATATATATATATACATGTGTGTGTGTGTGTGTGTGTGTGTATGTGTATTTGTTTGTGTGTTGTGTGTGTGTGTGTGTGTGTGTGTGTGTGTGTGTGTGTGTGTGTGTGTGTTATGGTGTGCTAGTGTCAACGTGTGTATGTATATATATATATATATATATATATATATATATATATATATATATATATATATATATATAATATATATATGTATGCGTGTGCACGCGCACGTGTGTGTGTGTGTGTGTGTGTGTGTGTGTGTGTTTGGTGTGTGTTGTTGTTTGTGTGTGCGTCGTTGTGTGTGTGTGTATGTGTGTGTGTGTTGGTGTGTTCGGTGCGCTGCGTGTGCGTGCGTGTCGTGCGTGTATGTTGTGTCGTGTGTGTGTGTGTGTGTGTGTGTGTGTGTGTGTGTGTGTGTGTGTGTGTGTGTGTGTGTATTTATTTAGTTCGCTGTTTCATACGTACCTGCTTTATAGTACTGCAACATATTAAATATGTAAAGTATATTGTTGCCATGTGGTTACATCTGTACAATATGTTAGCAACGTAAGTGATATATGTACGTGTATGTCAATAGACGCCTTGAGCTCTTTCCCCGGGTAACAGCTCTATAAAAAAATATTAATATCATTATTATCAGTGGTAGTAATAACCGGCGGATATTCTATTAATGATAATAAAGAGGATTTCTATTCATTGGCCGTTTTCTAATTCAGCCCAAGATCCCACGAGCCATATGAGGGAAAACCAATATTGCAGTCTTTACAGGGTTCACACTGTCATTGGCGGGAGTA
>JABMCL010003054.1:175000-195000 GCA_018857735.1 Alviniconcha marisindica
ACACACACACCCTTACTGTAAGCTGCGTGAAATCAAATTCAAAAGCCTGGAAGCCGGTATGGTCAGAACAGGCCGTCTCAGACAAACCAGGAAGGAAGCAAAGCGATGAGCGTGTGCAGTGGTCCTTCTGACTTTCAGCACGAAACATTCCATCACATACGGCAACCACGTGACAGGTCACTATACCCTGCGCGATTTCAAGGTTTCAACGGCTGAGACAAGCTGCAACGCCCCCGCATTTCACACTGTTGGCTGGCAGCAAAGAGACGAAGTTTTGACTGGAGTGTTTGCCCCTTCTTTCGTTACGCAATGTGACGTGGTTAGAGCGGCGTTGGACTCGTGATCGAAAGGTCCCGGATTCGAGTTCCTGCAGGAGCGGCGGATTTTTTTCTTTTCTTTTTTCTTTTTTCTTTTCTTTTCTTTTTCTTCTTCTCCGGGGTCAGCTTTCTGTGTTGACTTATTTCGGTATCCGTTCCACCCGCGTGTTACCGCAGTAGCACGTAAAAGATCCCGGTCATTCTGCCAAAAGTGCAGGTGGCAGGTTACAGCTAAACACACATGCACTCTATACCTATGTGGCTTTGAATGAAGTGATACTGTAAACCGGTGCGTGGCTGAAAGGTGTATACAGAACTTGCGCCGAGACGGCAGCAGTTTCACGTGGCACCAGCCATGCAAGAACTAAATAGCGTCGTCGGTGCACCATTTCGGTGGATATTAAAAATACGTGCTATAACAAGGATTCAGTTACTCATTCAGAATCACATGCGGCATGAGCTCGAGGGCAGAGAACAGAGCTACATGAAAGCGGTCAATACTACTACTACTACTATTATTATTGATGAAGTGATGCTTAATGTCCTCAGATGTCAGTTGACATATTAGGGACAAGTTGTGACCAATGCCGAAGCACGGTGCAATAAATCTTTACGTCCACGGAAACCAGAAGGCTCGTTAGGACGGACAGTCCAGGACGTCCACCTCGACTCCCACACAGCTCCTGAATCATGATTATTATTATTATTCATAGCTTTTATATAGCGCTATTCTCTGCTCTCGAGCAGACTCACTGCGCACATGTCTCATGTAATTCTGAATGAGTGACTGTATCCTTTTATAGCGCGTATTATTAATATCCACGGAAGGGGTGTACTGGTAGCGCTCTGTGGTTGTAGCATGGCTGGTGCCACGTGAAATGCTGCAATTTCGGCGCAAGTTCTGTGTACACCATTCAACCATGCACCAGGTTACAGTGTCACTTCATTCAAAGCCACATAGGTAGGGTGTATGTGTGTTTAGCTGTAACCTGCCACCTGCACTTTTGGCAGTATGACCGGGATCTTTTACGTGCTACTGCGGTAACACGGGGGTGGAACGCATACCGAAATAAGAGTCAGCACACAAAGTTGACCCCGGAGAAGAAAATTCCCCCGCCGGTCCTGCCGGGACTCGAACCCGGGACCTTTCGATCACGAGTCCGACGCTCTAACCACTGAGCTATCCCCGCTCCCTGCTACTACTATTAATAATAATGTAAACACTGGCTGCAACTAATGTAACATAAAATGTAATGCAATGTTGTTGATCGCTTTTATATAGCGCTATTCTCCGCTCTCGAGCAGACTCACTGTGCTCGCATGTGATTCTACTTGAGTGAATAGCTTTTTAATAGCGCGCTTTTGAATATCCACCGAAGTGGTGTACTTACAGCGCTGGCATGGCTGATGCCACAAGAAACTGCTGCCGTCTCGGCGCGTTCTGTATACACCATACAACCATGCACCATGTCACTTCATGCAAAGTCACAGACGTAACGAGCATGCGTGTTTAGCTGTAACCTGCCACCTGCAATTGTTGGCAGAATGACTGGGATCGTTTACGTGCTACTGCGGTAACACGGCGGTGGAATGGATACCGAAATAAGAGTCAGCACAGAAAGTTTACCCTGGAGAAATTTTTTCTCCCGCCGCTCCTGCAGGGATTCGAACCCGCGACCTTTTAATCATGAGTCCGGTGCTCTAACCGCTGAGCTCTCCCCGCTCCCCTAACGTAAAAGAGAGAAGCTGCAGGATTCCAGCGCCGACATTGTAGTCACAGGCAGCAACAGACACAATTTTCACAGAAGAGTTGCCCTTTCGTACTCCTCTGTTTCAATCTTCTCTCCACTGGCTCCCAGTCTCACAAAGAATGCAGTACACAATAAGCGCTCTGCTATGCAGTACACGCACTGCTCAGTACGTCTTATCTCCGTGACTTCAACTTGACCCCCCCTCCCCCCACCCCCACCCCCCAACCACCCCACCTCCCATACTCTCCGCCATGCTGCTTATGGTACTCTCAGCCCTCAGGTTCCTCCCACCAGACTTTCCAATGTTGGTTCCCGCGCATGTCCTTGCTAAACATTATCACCTTCTTCCATCTGGTAGACGATTTCGCGTACTTAAATCAAATACAGTCAATAGCAGTCAACAGCATTTTGAACAGATAAATCTGTTCAAACGTCAGAGCAGTGTGTGTGTGTGTGTGTGTGTGTGTGTGTGTGTGTGTGTGTGTGCGTGCGTGCGTGCGTGCGTGCGTGCGTGCGTGCGTGCGTGCGTGCGTGTGTGTGCTTGTTTGCGTGTAAATTACGTAAATTACTAGTTTCTTTATTATGCAACTTTTGTATTTTCGATAATTGTTCCTTGAGTTTTAAAATATAAAATATGTGTTATTGTGTACTGTGATGTGGTTAATGTTCAGCCACGTTTTCATTTCTCTGATGAGATAATAAAGTAATCTTGAACCTTGAATATTGAATGTCATTAAACGTGTTGTTAAGATCCTTAGTCTGCACTGAAATCGAGGTTATCGGCCTATTTTAACGCCTGAAAGAAACTCTCCACGAACATTCAGATCAGTTTCAACACTGCCCACAAAGGAATAAAATGATCGTCTCTTGTCATAATTATAATGCTCCTCTGCAGCTCAAAACGTCGAATGCGATAATTTATTAGTGCGACAGGGAATAAATGCAAATGTCTGGTTGGGAAATACGCCAATCACTTCCTGGTGAAAGCAAAGACGGAAATATAACTCACGGGATAACGATCCATTATACTTCTTCTCATCGGGCGCGAACAGTTTTGTAACGAATTCAGATAAACGTTTCGTCCTTCTCGTTTGTCTGCTTTTTGGGTGTGTATTGTTAGGTTATTTCTTTGTTTGCTCTGCTTTGTTGTGCTGTGCTTTGAGTGCGTGCGTGGGTGTGTGTGTGTGTGTGTGTGTGTGTGTGTGTGTGTGTGTGTGTGTGTGTGTGTGTGTGTGTGTGTGTGTGCGTGTGTGCGCGCGTGTGTGTGCGTGCGTGTGTGTGTGCGTGCGTGGGTGGGCGGGCTATGTGCGGTCGTGCGTGCATGCGTGCGTGCGCGCGCGCGCGTATGAGCGTGTGTGTGTGTGTGTGTGTGTGTGTGTGTGTGTGTGTGTGTGTGTGTGTGGTGTGTGTGGTGTGTGTGTGTGTGTGTGTGTGTGTGTGTGTGTGTGTGTGTGTGTGTGTGTGTGTGTGTGTGTGAGTATGTGTATGTGTGTGTGGTGTTGTTGTCGTTTTTGGTTTTGTGACCAAAGAAAGCAAACGACAGAAATGTGTCAGAACAAAACGAACACGCCACAAGCCATTTTCAGACTGCCACAAACGCGTGCAAAGACCCCATCAACCCCACTACCTCCCCACCTACCTGCGTACACACACACACACACACACACACACACACACACACACACACACACACACACACACACACACACGCGCACACACACACACACACACACACACACACACACACACACACACACACACACACACACACACACACACACGCGCGCGCACACACATCCACACATGCATTCAAGCACAGACGCATACACACATACACTCACGCACGCAGAAACACATGTACCTACATACATACATACATCTCCTCTCTCTCTCTCTTCTCTCTCTCTCTCTCTCTCTCTCTCTCTCTCTCTCTCTCTCTTCCCCCCGCAGTCTCTCTCTCTCTCTCTCTCTCTCTTCTCTCTCTCTCTCTCTCTCTCTCCTCCTCCCCCCCCACATCTCTCTCTCCTCTCCTCCATCTCTCCTCTCCTCTCCCTCTCTCTCTTCTCTCTCCTCTCTCTCTCTCTTCTTCGATCTCTCTCTCCTCTCTCTCTCTCTCTCCCCCCCTCTCTTCTCTCTCTCTCTCCCCGTCTCTCTCTCTCTCTCTCCTCTCTCTCTCTCTCTCTCTCTCTCCTTCCCCCCGATCTCTCTCTCTCTCTCTTTTTCTCCCTTCCTTCATCTCTCTCTCTCTCTCTCTCTCTCTCTCTCTCTCTCTCTCTCTCTCTCTCTCTTCCCCCGCATCTCTCTCTCTCTCTCTCTCTTCTCTCTCTCTCTCTCTCTCTCTCTCTCTTCCCACCTCTCTCTCTCTCTCTCTCTCTCTCTCTCTCTCTCTCCTCACTTCGTGTCCAGCATGTCTCACTTGCATGCTGCAGAGGCTCTTGTCCGATCTCACCTTTAGACGAGGGAATTAAGAGCGCGGGGCGGACACAGGCAAGATGAGATGAGCGAGAAGCTTTAAGCGAGCAAGAGATGAGCAGAACACGAAACCGGCCGACTGTAGGCTAGATCCTGGTCTTCAAACACGGCGATGGGAGCTCGATGGAGGCGAAGAGTGGCACCCAGACCTGAAAATGAACCAGGAGGAGGAAGCAGGAAGGAGAAGAACGCACGGGTGGGGGGATGGGGGAGGGGGATGTCGGAGGTGGTCGGTGGGTGGGGGGGGCGGGGGGGGGGGAGGGGGAGGGGGAGTGGAGGGAGGGAGCGGAGGGAGGCCGATGAGTAAGAGGACTGATCGGTTCCTCACACTCTGACCACCTGGTCGGTCGCAATACAGTCAGAATCAACACAATAAACTCCACCAGAGGTGCATCCTCAGTAAATACAACGCATATAAACTCATCCAGAGGTACATCCTCAGTAAATGCAAGGTATACATAAACTCCACCAGAGGTACATCCTCAGTAAATACAAGGTCTACATAAACTCCGCATGGGGTTCATTGACGCTATAAAGACGTCCGCACAAACACAACAACAAAGACGTGAGTCGCTTACGGTAACTCTCTCCTGGCATGCGAGTAAATGTAAGGTATACATAAACTCCACCAGAGGTACATCCTCAGTAAATAAAGGTGCATAAACTCCACCAGAGGTACATCCTCAGCAAATAAAGGTACATAAACTCCACCAGAGGTACATCCTCAGTAAATACAAGGTACATCAACTCCACCAGTGGTAAATCCTCAATAAATACAAGGTACATAAACTCCACCAGAGGTACATCCTCAGTAAATACAAGGTACATAAACTCCATAGGAGGTACATCCTCAGTAAATACAATGTATACATAAACTCCACCAGAGGTACATCCTCAGTAAGTACAAGGTACATAAACTCCACAGGAGGTACATCCTCAGTAAATACAATGTATACATAAACTCCACCAGAGGTACATCCTCAGTAAGTACAAGGTACATCAACTCCACCAGAGGTACATCATCACACGGTCATTTCGGGGCGAAGTGCAGTACACGTACTCACAGGTGACGAATGGTCTGCACAGGTGACACGGTTCTTGTTGCACGCATGTCCATTTTACGTTGAAGAGGGTTGGAGGAAAAATGAAGTAGAATGAACCGGGACGTCGCAAATAAGTAATTCGAGGCAATGAAACAGAGTAAGTTTACGGACCAATACGTATAGGCTTATTCAGAACTTCTCCAGACTTTAAAGAGAGTCAGTTAGTTAGATAGTTACTTGCTTACTTGCTTACTTGCTTACTTACTTACTTACTTAGTTCTCGGATATTAATTAACGTCAATTTCGCTGACGATGCGCCGAGTGCCAGATTCTCTTCCTACTTTTTTTATGATGTACAGGAGATCAGATAAAGATCAGATAAAATTCATTATTTACGAGGGTAATAGATAAGGACATAATTGTGCATTTTTACCATCAGCCCTCGCCCAAACAAAGGACTATTTTATATTGAATTATACATGTACACATTTTATAAGCTACGACACACCAGTATACACATGGAATAAATGAAGTTCAGGTATCAGGCATGACATGGGGGAGAGTGAGGCACACACACACACACACACACACACACACACACACACACACACACACACACCACACACACACACACACACACACACACACACACACACACACACCGCGCGCAGACACACACGCACACAGCCAGACAGATAGAGAGACAGACAGAACGAGATAATGAGACAGACAGGCAGAGACATACATAGAGACAGACTGTCAGACAGCGGGAGAGAGAGAGAGAGAGAAAGACAGACAGACACACAGACAAGACAGACGGAGACAGAGAGAGACAGAGAGCCAGACAGACACACAGACAGACACACAGACCCAGACCCACAGAGACACACACACAGACAGACAGAGACAGAGAGAAGACAAAGATACGATACGTGGGCAGAAGACAAACGTAACTTGTGCAGCAATAACACTGGCGGCAACACAGGACAAGGACGGGAACTTGTTAACCAGTCAGGAGACGGGCAATGCCCGCAGTGCAAAAATAATTACTGAGAAAAAAGAAAGAAAGAAAAAAGCGACAAAAAGATAGGATGGAGGCAGACGTGGGTCCAGGAGGCTGACGATCGTGAACACGGTTCACTGACTGAAGCGGTGGGGAAAGGATGAAGTGGTCTGGATGATGGTGTAAAAGATTGTCAAACGACAGGCAGACCAGAGGAGAACGTGCTTGTTTTGTGGGTCAGGATTACAATTCCAGAGAAGAGAGAGAGAGAGGCAGAGAGAGAGAGAGAGAGAGAGAGAGCGCAGCAGCATGGGTTGGACTTAAACAATTCAGAGGATTTGAAGAAAACGTCGATTGCTTGTTAGGAGAGAGAGAGAGAGAGAGAGAGAGAGAGAGAGAGAGAGAGAGAGAGAGAGAGAGCAGCATGGGTTGGACTTAACAATTCAGAGGATTTGAAGAAAACGTCGATTGCTTGTTAGGAGAGAGAGAGAGAGAGAGAGAGAGAGAGAGGAGAGAGAGAGAGAGAGAGAGAGAGAGAGAGAGAGAGAGAGAGAGAGAGAAAGCAGCATGGGTTGGACTTAAACAATTCAGAGGATTTGAAGAAAACGTCTATTGCTTGTTAGGAGAGAGAGAGAGAGAAGAGAGAGAGAGAGAGAGAGAGAGAGAGAGAGAGAGAGAGAGAGAGACAGAGACAGAGACAGAGACAGAGACAGAGACAGACAGAGACAGAGACAGAGACAGAAAGAGAGACAGAGAGAGAGAGAAAGAAAGAGGCAGAAGAGAGGAAGAAAAAAGACAAAAAAGATGAAGGGGAGGTGGGGAGGGGGCAGATCAGAGAGAGAGAGAGAAGGGGAGACAGAGTGAAAGAGAGAGACAAACAGACACCGACAGACAGACACAGACAGAGAGACAGAGATAGACACAGACACAGAGAAAAGGGCACACACAGAGAGACAGACTGAGTGACAGACAGACAGACAGACAGACAGACAGAAAGACAGACGAGAGAGAGAGAGAGAGAGAGAGAGAGAGAGAGAGAGAGAGAGAAGAAAAAAGAGAAGAAAAAGAGGACGAAGACGAGGGGGAGGTGGGGTGGGGTGGGGGTGGGGGGGGGGGGGGGGGGGGGGTTGCAAAGACACACACACAGAGAAAAGTAGCCAGAATGAGAGATACAGGCAGGCAGACAGACAAGTAAAGACATAGGCAAAGAGACAGACGGACAAACGGGCAGAGACGGACTGAGAGACAAAAAGAAGGAGAAGAAAGGAAGAAGAAAATAAATGCGTGCGTACGAAAGAGGATTTTTGCATGACAGTCAAACTTGGAGACCAACATTCAGATTGTGTGTTCACCAAGTTTTACAACAAGGTGAAGTGCGGCAAACACAGAACGACGCAAGCAAAGAAATAAACGTATTTAAATGATAATTAGCGTTAACTAGTTATTATAATTAAAATCTACTTCCGTCACAAAAGAACATTGTATAAATCATGAAAGTGTAAAATAAGCTAAAAACTAAAAAATCTAAAAAGGGTGGGGGGGGGGGGGGGGGGGGAGAGAGAGAGAGAGAGAATAAAATAAAATAAATAAATAGATCTATAATTAAAAGACTGACAACTCACCTGTCCCCAAAGGAGGCTTGCTTATTTACAGGTGTGGAACAGACGCAGTTCCAGTTTGGTGAATCGGTCTTCTGCTTGCCTCCAAAAAGCGTGAGGGTCTTTCTTCCGTTGCGTCAGTTCCCGAGACAAAAACCGACGTTCCAATTTCTATCGCCTCCTCCTCCCGTCCATCGCTAAATGACCACTGCAGCTTAATGACGTGCGCTGTCAATTTTACCGTCTGCCAGGAAATCACTCTTAGATTGCAAAAAGAGGTCTTTATACTGTCTTTGATCGACGCAGTCTCCTTGTCGCGTGTTGATTGTTTTTCTTTCTTCTTCAAGTCACATTTTTACTTGAGTGACGGATAGAATCAGATTCCGACGGATAGTTTCACTGGGTCAGCTTGTATGATGTGAACAACGATGGAAGCTTTCAAGGGACAGTTTCACTGGGTCAGCTCGTGTGATCTGAACAACGATGAAAGCTTTCAAGGGACAGTTTCACTGGGTCAGCTCGTGTGATCTGAACAACGATGAAAGCTTTCAAGGGACAGTTTCACTGGGTCAGCTTGTATGATGTGAACAACGATGGAAGCTTTCAAGGGACAGTTTCACTGGGTCAGCTCGTGTGATCTGAACAACGATGAAAGCTTTCAAGGGACAGTTTCACTGGGTCAACTTGTACGATCAGAACAGCGATACGAGATTCCAAAGGACAGTTTCACTGGGTCAGCTCGTGTGATCTGAACAACGACACGAGATTCCAAGGGACACTTTCAGCGAGTCAGTTTGTATGAGAGACACTTTGCTAGACACCGTGAGACATTTTCACTGAGTCAGCTTGTATCAGCTGTAGGACTCATCGTCTGTGAACTGACCAATAGCTGAGCCTTGCATGAGACACAGTAAAGACAGTTTCGCCGAGTCAACCGTAGGACAGTTTCGCCGAGTCAACTTGTGTGAACCGAGCAACAGTTTAGTTGGAAGTATGGGACACCGTAAGACAGCCTCACCGAGTGAACATGTGTTAATAACTGAGCAACCGTAGGACAGTTTCGCCGAGTCAACTTGTGCGAACCGAGCAACAGTTTAGTTGGAAGTATGGGACACCGTAAGACAGCCTCACCGAGTGAACATGTGTTAATAACTGAGCAACCGTAGGACAGTTTCGCCCAGTCAACTTGTGCGAACCGAGCAACAGTTTAGTTGGAAGTATGGGACACCGTAAGACAGCCTCATCGAGTGAACATGTGTTAATAACTGAGCAACCGTAGGACAGTTTCGCCGAGTCAACTTGTGTGAACTAAGCAACAGTTCACCGAGTGAACATGTGTTAATAACTCAGCAACCGTAGGAGAGTTTCGCCGAGTCAGCTTGTGTGAACTGAGCAACAGTTTAGTTGGAAGTATGGGTCACCGTAAGACAGCCTCACCGAGTGAACATGTGTTAATAACTGAGAAACCGTAGGACAGTTTCGCCGAGTCAACTTGTGTGAACTAAGCAACAGTTCACCGAGTGAACATGTGTTAATAACTCAGCAACCGTAGGAGAGTTTCGCCGAGTCAGCTTGTGTGAACTGAGCAACAGTTCAGCTGGTGGTAAGAGACATCTCCACACGGCTTCACCGAGCGAACTTGTGTCAAGTGAATCAACAGACAAGGATTTAATTAGCCCTCGAAACACGTCACACAAGTACAACAAAGACCTGAGTCACCTACGGTAACACTCACCTGGCAGGCGTGTAAATACAAGGTCCATAAACTCCACCAGAGGTACATACTCTGTGTTGATTTTGCATGAGCGCTCTGGACCCAGTCTGTTTCAGATTTATGTTAACTGAGCAGCGTTTGTTGGACGCTCGAGGCACCGTGAGACAGTTTCACCGAGTGAACTTGTGTCAACTGAGCAACAGTTCAGTTGGATGCGCAGGCACCGTGAGACAGTTTCACCGAGTGAACTTGTGTCAACTGAGCAACAGTTCAGTTGGATGCGCAGGCACCGTGAGACAGTTTTACAGAATGAACTTGTGTCAACTGAGCAACAGTTCAGTTGGATGCGCAGGCACCGTGAGACAGTTTTACAGAATGAACTTGTGTCAACTGAGCAACAGTTCCGTTGGATGCACAGGCACCGTGAGACAGTTTCACCGAGTGAACTTGTGTCAACTGAGCAACAGTTCAGTTGGATGCGCAGGCACCGTGAGACAGTTTCACCGCGTGAACTTGTGTCAACTGAGCAGCAGTTCAGCTGAGCGACTGTTCAACTGACCAACTGCTACCAGCTGTTTTGCTCCTTAGCTGTGATACAAAGCGTACATATAGACTTCGCTCTTCTTTGATCCTCTGGTTGAAACGAGATTAGCACGTGCATGAGATATGTTTATGACAAAAACATACTGATGCGAAAATGGAGTAACAAGGACAGGGGGCTGTGTGAAAACTAGACATAGTGGCATGTTTCTTTCTTCTCCTGTTTGTTAACTGCTCGAACGAGTTCCCTGTGAGAAGTGGGTTTGTTTGTTTTTCCTCCTTCTTTTTTTTCTTTTTTCCCCCCCTTCTTTTCTTAAGTTTGTTATCTTTTCTTAAGTTTGTTATCTTCCCCCCTCTATGATAGACATCTGTCTGCCTCTGTATATCTCTGTCTGTCTGTCTGTCTGTCTGTCTGTCTGTCTGTCTGTCTGTCTCTCTCTCTCTCTCTCTCCTCTCTCTCTCCTCTCTCTCTCTCTCTGTTTTATTTTGCTCGTTTTGTTTGTTTTTTTACTAAATTCTATGTCACAGCACCTTTTGTACGAAGGAAGTTTTGAAATTCTGGTCACGGTCTGTGAGTCAAAGATGTTATCTTTCAGCGTTTCGTGTTGCAATAACTAGGGTAAGTAGACAAAAAACGAAGAGTAAAATAGTCAGACCCAGCTCCACGTAGAACAGCACAACTGATTTCAGATTCTGTCTCCTTTCTCGCCCCCTGCCCCCTTCCCCCTCTATTTTGTCTCATCCCAGTTACACTTCTTCAGTGCGCCGTGTGTGTGTGTGTGTGTGTGTGTGAGAGAGAGAGAGAGAGAGAGGGAGAGAGAGAGGATAGGTAGGTGGGTGGATGTCGGTGTCGTAGTGAATGCGGTGCGCGAGAAATACAACATTCTGTTTACATATTATTTTTGAGGTTTCATGCATATATTTTTTTGTCGACTTTGTGAAGCGCGGTGTGCTCATTCATCTTTGTCAGTGAGATACGGCGCTACAGAGATTACTGCTTTTATGATTATCGTCATTATTAATATATTAGATATCCGCGGGTAAATCGCAGGTGAATAAGCGGCGAAGCGACGATAAACTGCTGCACGTGCACTTAGTGTCGCGTGGCACCCACCATCACACAGATAATCTAACGTTTTTTTGGCGCGAGGAACCCGAGTGTCTGTAACCGAAAATAGTTGCATGCTGTTCTCGCTCTCTGCAACAAGACACAAACTTCTCGCGTTCTGACGCCGCCATGACACTCTCTAACTCTATTGACCTGGTGTGGCTCTAGAGAACTGATGTGTCGACTGTGCACAAATTTTATAAAACGTTTTGCACGTGAATAAAGGAGTAGAGATTCAAGCGTTTTTTTGTTTTTGTTTTAGTTTTTTCTCTGCACGGGGCTGTATCAGTAAATAGAGCTTGACCTGGTGTTGCTCTAGAGAACATATTCCTACAACACGACGTGTCGGCTGTGAAAATATTTTTCAACAAAACGTTTTGCACGTGAATAACGGGGTAGAGATTGAAGCATTTTGTTTCTCTGCACGGGGCTGTGTTAGTAAACAGAGCTTGACCTGGTGTTGCTCTAGAGAACATATTCCTACAACACGACGTGTCGGCTGTGAAAAACAATTCAACAAAACGTTTTGCACGTGAACAACGGGGTAGAGATTCAAGCGTTTTGTTTCTCTGCACGGGGCTGTATCAGTAAATAAAGCTTGTATGTGGTGACATTTCCTGTCAGCCGGTTTGGCCTAGCGGTGGTAAGGCGTTAGGCTGGTAAGCGGAAAGGTCTCGGCTCGACTCCGCTTCGGCTCTCCTTTCTCTTCTCAAAAAGGCTGTGGTTTGTGGACAGTGTCGTGTGACTTTGTCCCTCACAATTAATGAAACATTAAAATGGCTCTCGTCGCTGCCCATCTTAATGCAGGAATCATTCTGGTGGCGACAGTGTAGCGATAGGTATATAATCTCCCTCTTCCCCCACCACCATTCGCCCGTCCCCAATAAGCCTTGTGGTTCCTGAGGACGTACAGCACCATGGAGGCAGAAGCGGCATTTCCATAGCCACCTTTACCTCTACCGGGCGTGTTGCACGGGCAGAAACAAGTGCCTGTTGACCCGCCCCGTGCTGGAACTAAAGACTGCTTCCCTGTCTCTCGGATCGAATGTCTGTCTTCCCGGACACTTGATGATCCGATGAGCAGTCAGTCTCCGTGAAACATCGTCCTTTTCCGTCAAGCATCGTCAGACTCCGTAAAACATCGTTAGTGTACGTGAAATGACTGCCAGTCGCACCAGCGAGAGTGATTCGCCGGCCTTAAATCACAGTCCATTTCGTCACCGAGGTAGCAGTTGTAAAGCCTATCTGCATACAGTTGCCTTAAATCACAGTCCATTTCGTGACCGAGGTACCGAGGTAGCAGTTGTACAGCCTATCTCTACACAGTTGCTTTAAATCACAGTCCATTTCGTCGCCGAGGTAGCAGTTGTACAGCCTATCTCTATACAGTTACCTTAAATCACAGTCGATTTCATCGCTGAGGTAGCAGTTGTACAGCCTATTTGTATACAATTGTTTTAAATCACAGTCCATTTCGTCACCGAGGTAGCAGTTGAATAGCCCATCTGTATACAGTTGTCTTAAACCACAGTCCATTTCGTCGCTGAGGTAGCATTTGTACAGCCTATCTGTATACAGTTGCCTTAAATCACAGTCCATTCCGTCGCGAGGTAGCAGTTGAATAGCCTATCTGTATACAGTTGTTTTAAATCACAGTCCATTTCGTCGCCGAGGTAGCAGCTGTATAGCTTATCTGTATACAAGTCTTGAAGTCGCAAGCAGGTACGTTGTGTGCTACGTTAGGATGGATGAGCAATTTGCCCTTTCACACAAAGATTTGATTGTGGGTCAGTCTGGCGGGATCTGATCAAGTCAAATGACGACTGCAATTTCCGTGCTAACGTCGTTCCCATTTCTTCTCTGCATTCTGTCTTTCAGTGGGGCGACAGACACCAAATAATTTACGCCATGGAAAGCAAGGGGAAGAGGGGGTGGGGGGAGAGAGAAAAAAGAGGGGGGGGGAAAAGAAGAAGAAAAATACTGCCGCATATGTTGCATGCTGCGGGAGAAAGGAAGTGACGTAACGTTTCAACGGCAGCCGCGGAGTTCAAGTTTAATAATGGCGATAGTAAGTGATCCGACTTCTGAAGTTAGACAATTCTCACGCTTCTCTTCTGATTTTTGTGTTACCCCCCCCCCCCCCCCCCCCCCCCCGCGTCCCCGCCACCTTCATTATTTTAGTTTTTGTTGTTTTGTTTCCTGTTTTGTTATTGTTGTGTTGTCTCTTTTCTTGTAGTTCTTGTTTTTAAGGTTGTTGTTGCTGTTGTTATTGTTGTTTTGCTATTGTGAGAGGAGAGATACATAGAGAGTTTATAATTGCAAGTCATTGATTCCGCGTTAAATCTTCGGGCTAAAATAAATAATTAATAAATGACACACTATGACCGCGAACAATAATTTAAAAATAATAATCAACAACAACAAAAAATCGAACGGATATTACGAAAACATGCCTTGAGGAAAATAAAACAAAGAAGAAGAAGAAGAAGCAAATGAAACAAAGAAGAAGAAGAACTAAAAAGAAGAAGAGTAAGTTGGTGTTTTACGCCCAGTCAACCGGTATGGTTATATCAGGGCGAAGAAGAAGAAGAAGAAGAAGAAGGAAGAAAGAAAGAAAGAAGAAAAAGAAAAGCATCGAAGAAAGAACAAACAAAAGAAAACGATAAAAATAAAATAAAAAAAAGAACGAAAGAAAAGGAAGAAGCAGATAAATAAAACTAAGAAGGAAACAAGGAACGAAACGAAGACAGCACCAGGCAAACAAATTGGCGACTGCGAAACGAAATGCTGAAAGATCCAGTGTAATGAAGGAGGGAGGGAAAATCCCGGAGCATCGATTACGATTAAACGAACAATTTAAGCCTAAACTCCTGTCACTTGTTGCTAACGAGAAAGATTAACTTCAGGGACGAATCTTTGCCGACATGAAAATTATTTCGAATTCCTCTTGAAGAACAAAATGTGAAGAAACAATAGAGGCATATCGGCAGAAAATACCAAGATTTACCTCAAGGCAACTGACGTGTTTTGTAGCTGATGTGTATTCTTCCACAACACAATATAGAATACCCGTGACATCCTTCACAGGGAACGACATTTTGTGTGTATGCCGATAGGTCAAAGACAAAGTGTTTCAGGATTGTTTTAGGTCAAGGATGGCGCGTGGACGGCTGAGTGATGATTGTTTATGTGTTTACTTTTGTTTGTTTTGTTTCTGGTCTTTACTGCTGTGTTTCTGTCTTGTGCAGAAACGAATCCTACATCTGCACATGCTACACGTCTTCATTTAAACGTCTTCTTTTTCTTTTCTCTTTGTTAACAGGGAAGGATGGAGCAAAGTCTGGAACTATCATCGCTGCTGTCTTTTTGTCTGGGCAAAAATGAACCCTACACCTCATGCTGCACTTCTTTATTTAAACGTATTCTTTCCTTCCTTTTTTCTTTTTTCTTCTTTTCATCTGTTTCTCCTTTTCTGGTGTCCTTCCTTTTCATTCCCTCTTTTTGCTCATTTAACACTCTCTCTCTCTCTCTCTCTCTCTCTCTCTCTCTCTCTCTCTCTCTCTCTCTCTCTCTCTCTCTTCTTTCCTTTTTTTTCTTTCTTTCCTATTGTCACTTGTTCTCCCTTGTTTCTTCATTTCTCCCTTTCTTTTACTTTTCCATTTTATCTTTGTAGGTTTTTCTTTCGTTTACGAATTCTTTCTTTCGTCAGACGAGGAGGCTTTCTTATTTCTTTCAGGACTTCTTCTTTGTACAGCTGTTTCTTTCAAGAATTCTTACTTGATATATTTATTTCCGTAATTCTGTCTTTCTTTCTTCATTGATTATTTCTCCACCTTTCCATGAGCATTTCTTTCTTTGAAAGTTTTCGGCGAACTGCACCTGCCTTTTTTCTACCTGTTTTATTTCTTCACTCGTTTCTGTCTCAGATTTATGATCCCTTCGTTCACGGGAAGAACAGAGTTCTCGTGAAGACGCCGACCTGCCACACACTCCCTCTAACTGTTTGACTTCTTTTCTTTCTTTTTTTCTTTTCTTTTTTTCCCTTTGCCTCTTTTACCTTCCGTTCACTCTTTTGTCTACTCTAAAAGAAACGAATCTTGGTGTAACTGAACTAAGAAACCCTGAGAAAGTCATTATTATTATATTATTATTTTTAATTATTATTACTTTATTATTATTAATATTATTGTAATTATGGTCACTAAAACGTTACTCCCCTAGTATGATTAGATCATTTCGATGTTGTTGTTTTTTTCAAATTCCTTTCTCTATCTTCGTTTCTGTTTTGGTGTAACTAAATCAGCCACCAAGTAATATTGGCTGTCAGTCAGAATCCCAGCTTTTTATATATCTTACCATGCCACAAAAGAAAAGCGAAAAAAGTTGTTGTTGTTTTCTCCACAAAGTAGGATTTTCCATTGCAATTCATAACTCCAAATTATGAAATACGAGTCACAAACCTTTCTTACACGGCCCGTGGCTATTACAGTAATACGCGCTATGAGGATACAGTCACTCATTGAGAATCACATACGACATAAGCGCAGTGAGTCTGCTCGAGAGCAGAGAACAGCGCTAAATAAAAGCGATCAGTAATAACAATAATTCCTTATCGCTCAATCGAATGCAATGCTTTTTTCAGTTAATAGCTCGCGCGAAGAAAACGACAGAACTAATAAGTTTCGAAACTCTAAACAAAGCGAAACACGTACGCACCAAACACTGAATCGTATCGGTAAAACACACCGTGAACACAAGGGAGAAAAAAGAGAGAAAAAAACACACCCTCATAACATCATACCGAAAACTCTAACTTTCCGACAGAATCACTCAACAGTTTTACTGTCCGAAAGGAAACCTCGCTGCTGCATGTCACAGAATCACAAGACAGAAGTCGAAGAGAAGACGAGGGCAGACGCTGAGTCAGAGACAAAAACTCGGACTCGCTACGCTTGTCTCAAGCAACTGAAGTCGCAGCCTTCAACTCAACTCAACTCAACTCCGGTCGGCCACCATCTATTCCTCTGAGAGCTCGATCTCACTTCGTGCACGTGCAACGCTCGCTAGATACATCTGCGTGTGCCGGCCTCGACACGCGCACGTTCTTGTCTTTGGCACGAGCGCGCGGTGCCGTTCACGAAAACGCTGGTGACTGCATGCTGTAGCTGCCGATCACAATGCTTGCTTGCATGGCCACACTGGCTCGGGCCTACCTTGGAGCCAGCGTGACATCGGACAACTGGATTATCTCTGCGAAGTTTTGACAACGTTAGCTTAGAGAGGTCGGGGGACGAGGCGAGAAGGGACGGGGTGGTGGTGGTGGTGGTGGTGGTAGGTGGAGGTGGACGAAGTTGGGGGAGGGGGTGTCAAACAAGGTTGATTATGGAGGAGGTGGGTGGAGAAAGGACGGACGGTGGGGGGGGGTGTGTGGGGGGGGGGGGGGGTCGACATTTCTTCCAACTTGCCGCATGCATTTGGAGCAAGACTAGCTAAACGGCAAACGATATGCTAGCTGCCACGAGGTCGTCATGTGCAGTTTCGTTTTCTCGTTTCGTGCTCGGTGAAGTGCCTGGCTCTGTTTTGCACACAGCTCATTAGTTAAACTGCAGTCTGCAGCAACATGCCGGTATGAGTGAGTCATGGACTGCTATCGACGGATTGGCTTATTGATTTATTAATAAATGACTCATTGGTAGCTGCGGGATTGACCTGAGAGGCTGATACACGAGTGAACAGACTGGCATAATAAATGAATAAATACACTGTTTGAGAAAAGAAAAGAAATCTGATAAATTAACTGATAGTTTGATCGAAAGATGCCTGATTTCAGTGTTGATTGTTAATTTGGAACCTGCACAACAGCTAGCCCATAAGGAATAAAAAATAAACTCAAGGGGCATCATTTATATACATATAAGCATCAATGACTAAGTGAAATTTTATACATGAAGATTTTTACATGGTGCATAAACATTTCCACACAAAAACGTAGCGTGTTCAGAGAGCAAGATGAGAGAGAGAGAGAGAGAGAGAGAAGAGAGAGAGAGAGAGAGAGAGAGAGAGAGAGAGAGAGAGAGCAAATCTTCATTTGCCTCTGGCCAGTTACAAAGGGTGGACTTGTGGAGAGAGGAAAAAACATAAATGAAATATTGAAAGCCGACGCGCGAGTCTGTGTGTGTGTGTGTGTGTGTGTGTGTGTGTGTGTGTGTGTGTGTGTGTGTGTGTGTGTGTGTCATCTGTCTATCTGTGTGTGTGTGTTTTTTCTCCATCTTTTCGTACGTCGCATTGTGCCTTAGTTTTAGCCAGCGATCATGCGCCATGGAAATGTCCGTTATCATTTATTGTTAATTCTCACACGGAATCAGAAATTTGAATGTAAAGACGTCTAAACACATTTAGGTTAAGAAAAAAAGAAGAAGACAAAAACTCATAAGAGATTAAAAAACAAGCAAAACAAAACAAGACAAAAAAGCGCTATCTATTAGGACGAAACACAATGTGCGAATTTTCGGGGTAATCCCCTTTATCAAGCTACAAAACGTAACAGTTAAATGGTGGAAAATGAGATGGAGATCTAGGAAACGTAACTCCTTTTGGTTGAGTTGATGTGTTCGTGCCCAGTGCCCTTTTTTGTTTTGTTTTTGCTGTTTTTTGTTTGTTTGTTGTTGGTTTTAGTTTTGTTTTAGTTGTTGTTGAGTGGTGTTGTGTGTATGTGTGTGTGTGTGTGTGTGTGTGTGTGTGTGTGTGTGTGTGTGTGTGTGTGTGTGTGTGTGTGTGTGTGTGATGAAATGAATGCCTCCGTATGTCTTTGTAAGCGCTCTGGGCTCTTACGAGATGGGGCGCCATAAATAATCCAGTATTATTATTATTCTACACAGCGCGTAGACCTCTGTATTTATGCTGTTTTCGTCCTTCCTACAAATCTCGCTATTATTATCATTATTAGAGGTTCTTAATGCCGAGTCGTCTCCGGAGAGGTGCTACCGGGACCCTTCCGGCTTTTACACATCCATGGCTTTCATGTCCACTTCTGTCTTCCGTCTGACCCAGTATTTTGCCTTTCCCCTCTCTCTCTTTCTCTCTGTCTCTGTCTCTGTCTCTCTGTCTCTGTCTCTGTCTCTGTCTCTGTCTGTCTCTTTCTCTCTCTCTCTCTCTCTCTCTCTCTCTCTCTCTCTCTCTCACACACACACACACACACACACACACACACACACACACACACACACACACACACACGCACACACACACGTACACACAATATCTCTCTCTCTCTCTCTCTCTCTCTCTCTCTCTCTCTCTCTCTCTCTCTCTCTAACAGATCTCTACTCCTGCTCTTTTTCCTTGCACTTCCCCACTAATACCCCCCCACCCCCCCACCTCACCCCCCCCCACCCCAGACTTGCACCCCCCCACCCCCACATCCCCGCCCCACGCCCCCTTTAAGCGCTACAGCCAAAATTAGAGAGGAAACGAAAACTGTCTCAAAGTGTCATTTCTTTTTGAAGCCGTTCAGATTTCCTTTTGCAACCTTTGGGCTTTCTGGCGGTCAATGGCAGTTTTTTACCCGTGGAGAGTTCAGTTTCATTGCTGTATAACTTAGCGCCCCTGGGCATCGTCTTTGCAGAACTCTGGTGCCCACGGAACTAGTGTTCCGTTTCACCGGTTGAAAATGTGCTTTCGTAATAGTAGTTCAAAAGCATTTTTTTTATTTTTTTATTTTTTTGGTTCAGTTTCTTTAGTTCAAAAGTGTAGTTTCTGTAGTTCAAGAACGTCTTTCTTTAGTTCAGAGGTGTGCTTGTTTCGAAAGTGTTTCTTGAGTTCAAAAACAGCATAGGATGTGTAAGAGATGTTTCTTTCGTTTAGAAGTGTGCTTGTTTCTTTAGTTCAAAAGTAAGTAATCATGGTGCTTAACGTCCACAGTATTTCAAAAGCATGTTTCTTTAGTTCAGAAGTGTGCTTGTTTCTTTAGTTCAAAAGTGTAGTTTTTTAGGTTCAAGGGCGTCTTTCTTTAGTTCAGAAGTGTGCTTGTTTCGAAAGTGTTTCTTGAGTTCAAAAGCATGTTTCTTTCGTTCAGAGGTATGCTTGTTTCTTTAGTTCAAAAGTGTGCTTGTTTCTTTAGTTCAAAAGCATGTTTCTTTAGTTCAGAAGTGTGCTTGTTTCTTTAGTTCAAAAGCATGTTTCTTTAGTTCAGAAGTGTGCTTGTTTCTGTAGCTCAAAAGTGTAGTTTCTTTAATTCAAGAGTGTGCTTGTTTCTTTGTTCAAAAGCATGTTTCTTTAGTTAAAGTGTGCTTGTTTCTTTAGTTCAAAAGCATGTTTCTTTAGTTCAGAAGTGTGCTTGTTTCTTTGGTCCAAAAGCATGTTTCTTGTGTTGTTGTTCTTAGTTCAAAAAAGCAAAGTTTGTTTCTTTATTAAAAGCATGTTTCTTTAGTTAGAAGTGTGCTTGTTTCTAGTTAT
>JABMCL010003054.1:202500-207500 GCA_018857735.1 Alviniconcha marisindica
CTCAATTTTCAGCTAACCTCAGGGCTGATCTAAACCTATAACAGGTTAATAAAATAAAATAAATAAGCTGTTTATTATGACAAAAAAGCATACTGATTTTCGGGGTAAACCCTTTTTTCAAGCCACAAAACAATATTTAAAAAAAGAATAAAGTTAATCGGTGAAAAATGAGACGTGGGATATACTTCTCTGCTTTGGGCTTAGCTGTTTTGTGGCGTTGTTTTGATGTCCATTCAACGCTGTCAACGTCTTCCGTTTTTCCAGTGCAGTCTGCCAATCGACTAGAATCCAGTTCTGAAACTGCCCATCCCAACACCCTAAATGGCACTCTGCATCATTTAGATGATGGCGATGTTTCTTTAGTAAGTAGCTGGGGAGCGCGGATAGCTCAGCGGTTAGAGCGCCGGACTCGTGATCAAAAGGTCGTGAGTTCGAGTCCCGGCAGCATAGTTCAGGAGCTGTGTGAGAGTCGAGGTGGCCGTCCTGGGCTGTCCGTCCTAACGAGCCTTCTGGTTTCCGTGGACGTAAAGCTATATTGAACCATGCTTCAGCATTGGTCTCAGCTTGTCCCTAATATGTCAACCGACATCCGAGGACATTAAGCATCACTACCTACCTGTCCCGGCAGGAGCGGAGGAAGAATGTTCTTCTCCATGGTCAAGTTTTTGTGCTGACTCTTATTTCGGTATCCATTCCGCATCTGTGTTACCGCAGCAGCACGTTAAAGATCCCGGTCATTCTGCCAAAAGTGCGTGAAAGCGGCACGTTACACCTAAACCCGCATGCATCCTATGTATGTGGTTCAATTTGCATGAAATGACGTCACATGGTGCACGGGGTGTTTGGTGTACACAGAAAGCGCAGGGGCGGCAGCAGCGTCGCGTGGCACCAACCATGTAACAACCAGGACAGCGCTGTAAGCTAGTGCATCATTTCGGTGGATTTTTAAAAACGTGCTGTAAAAAGCTATAGTCACTCATTCAGAATCTCATGCAACAAGAGCGCAGTGAGCCTGCTGGAGAGCAGAGAATAGCGTTATAATATATATATATATATATATATATATATATATAGAGAGAGAGAGAGAGAGAGAGAGAGAGAGAGAGAGAGAGAGAGAGATGAAAGTTAATATATATATATATATATATATATAGAGAGAGAGAGAGAGAGAGAGAGAGAGAGAGAGAGAGAGAGAGAGAGAGAGAGAGATGAAAGTTTATATATATAATATATAGGAGAGAGAGAGAGAGAGAGAGAGAGAGAGAGAGAGAGAGAGAGAGAGAGAGAAGAGAGGGGAGAGAGAGAGAGAATGAAAGTTAAGAGAGAGAGAGAGAGAGAGAGGAGAGAGAGAGAGAGAGAGAGAGAGAGAGAGAGAGAGAGAGAGAGAGAGAGAGAGAGGAGAAAAGATGAGAAGAAGAGAGAGAGAGAGAGAGAGAGAGAGAGAGAGAGAGAGAGAGAGAGAGAGAGAGGGAGGAAAGTTAATAAAACTTTTTAAAACGTTCAACTCTTAGCTAGTTGCCACTGATCACAGCGTTCTCTTTCAAACGCTTCAGCACATCTACGGAATTTCTGAAACACGTCTCAATTACCGGTACAGATCCTACCTTTCCAACAGAAAGAACTAAGGCTGTGACTGTTAACAACGAACGTTAACCACCAACCATCCTCAACTTCGGCGTTCCGCAAGGCTCTGTCCTCAGAACCCATTCTATTCATTGTGTTCTCAAAACTTCTCTCTACACTCCGAATATGTACTGAATTTGCAATGTTTATTGCTGGCTGTCAGCTTGATATTTACGTTGCTGGTTTTGTCAGTTTGCCGTTTCTGTTGATGGCTGTATCAAACTGTTTGTTACATAAAATGGCTTTGTGTATAATTGTAATGCTGTGTGTGTAAAACTACCGTCTTTCTTGCTGGCTGTGTCATATTGACTTCTGAACTGCTGGATGAGTCAAATTGCCATCTTTTTTGCTGGCTGTGTCATATTGACTTCTGAACTGCTGGATGAGTCAGATTGCCATCTTTCTTGCTGGCTTTGTCATATTGACTTCTGAATTGCTGGATGAGTCAAATTGCCATTTTTCGTGCTGGCTTTGTCATATTGACTTCTGAATTGCTGGATGAGTCAAATTGCCATCTTTCTTGCTGGCTTTGTCATATTGACTTCTGAATTACTGGATAAGTCAAATTGCCATCTTTCTTGCTGACTTTGTTATATTGACTTCTGAATTGCTGGATAAGTCAAATTGCCATCTTTCTTGCTGGCTTTGTCATATTGACTTCTGAATTACTGGATAAGTCAAATTGCCATCTTTCTTGCTGGCTTTGTCATATTGACTTCTGAATTGCTGGATAAGTCAAATTGCCATCTTTCTTGCTGGCTTTGTCATATTGACTTCTGAATTACTAGATGAATCAAATTGCCATCTTTCTTTCTTTCTTTCTTTCTTTCTTTCTTTCATATATTGCCTTCACTCTCGCTGGCTGTCTCGAATGACGTCTCGCGTGTCTCAGGAAAGCACTTTGCTACTTTGTATAATCATCATCGTAATGTAGCGTCCTTTCAAATACAGCACGAGTTACAAAACCCCGTTCGTTTCCCACACACGTAGCGCGCTAAAAATCCTCGTAATGCACCCAGACACTGCAGACAATTCCCCATAATTGATTCGGGGACACGGGACTATTTTAATATATTGATGTAAACGCCGGTGGGTACCTTTGACCTTTCGGTCCTCTTGTCCGGTTGACCGACTCTATCAGGTGCAAGGAAGACAGCCCGGTTCTGGACATCGGGAAGGTATAATCATGGACAGTCCGCATTTCCTGTCAAGGGTTGAGTGCAACGTCAACTGTCTGCTGCATTATACCCATTTAGGCTATTCCGGTACGGGTAGGTCATTTGTCACCATTTCCTGTCACGGGCTGTGTGAAATGTCATCAGTAGACTGCCCCCTCCCGAAACCAGCACACAAGGGAGTTAATTAGCGCTCGAAAGACGTCACACAAGTACTACAACAATTACAACAATAACAATATAACTGTATTCATCCCAGCGGGAAATTAAAGCTGTCGTTCGATCGCACAACGAAGAACGTATCTCAATAATTCTAAGTCATAAAACACACGCACATACACACTCTTCGACATACGCCCCCTTTCTCTCAATCTGCATACACTAATAGCAAACCCAAAATTACCTGGAATAATGACAAAGACCTGAGTCGCCTACGGTATCTCTCACCTGTAAATACAAGGTACATAAACTCCACCAGAGGTACATCCTCTTTGCCGTTGTGTGACATCTTTCGAGAGCTAATTAACTCCCTTGTGTGTTGATTCTGCACGAGCGCTCTGGGCCTCGTTCTGTTTGAAAGTATTTACCCTCTCCGGAATTGAGATATTCAGGTAGGTCATTTTCTGGGTCTATAATCGTCTGTGTATTTTATCCAAGGCCTTAATTTGGCAAATTTCTTAGTATGAGAAGCGTTTTAATGGCGTTTTTGTTCATCCTAACGAGATCCGGACTTTGCGACAGGCAGGACGTTCAAATCCAGTTAAATATCAACCAACTATAGCCCTAAATAACAGGCATGTCATTTACTAGGTATTCCATTCTAATTTGTTTAGGGCCATCGTCAATCAGACGAACACAGGAAACGTTTCAAAGGCAACGTTGGGGAAACTTCTGACACTCGGGTTGAAGCGCATATGGGCTTTTCCGAGCTCATAGATACCATCTGGAAGTGAACTGTACTTCACTTCTTTTTTTCTTTTTCTTTTTTAAGTCTAACAAAAAGAGCTCAACCCAAAGCAAATAAGCATCTCATCTTTCACCGTTTAACTGTTGTTTAAGTGTTGTTTTCCAGCTTGAAAAGGGGGCTTTTTATTTTATCTCGAAAATTCAGATGCTGTGTTTTTGCATTCTTTTTAGCGTTATTTATAAACATTTATGTCTTTGTTTCTATCTTATTCATTTGCCACGACCACCAGGTGAGGCAGTTCCAGTGTGCATGCATCTGTAACTGTTTCATATCAAGCCAAACACTGGATAGACTTTGGGAGACGGGGTAGAGCGCATATGGGTTTTCCCGACCGTGCTAATGTCATCTTGAACTGAACTGATATGCATACTTTATCCAAAACCATCAGGAGGCCAGTTAATGGAATTGCTGGATGAGATGCAGTTAAATCCTCAAAACTCTACACCCCAGGGTTGGGTCGTGGGGGGTGGAGTTTGGTGGAGGGGGGGGGCGTGGTGGGGGGGGGGAGGGGGGGGGGGGGGGGGGGGGGGGTGCGCTTTTGAAGTCCGAATTGTTTTATGCCTTCTTCTGTTACCCCTCAGTGCTGTAGTATTAACGCCAGGGGGTACAATTTCCTGTAATGAATTACCCAGAAAACCCCGTAAGTTAAATCTAATAAAAGATTTCTGATTTTTCCATGTCGAGTTTGCGAATAATCTGAATAGAAATCTGTAGGCCATTGAGTTCGTTTTTTTTCAAGGAACGTGTTTGTCGGCTTGCAACTCCTTAACTTTGCTATGCTACAAGCAAAAGCAGCCGGTGGGGGTCTATCTGGGTGTTTTCAGATTTTTGCGAAATTAATGTCTGTAAGCGTTAAACTTTGATATGCTTTGAAAGGTTGAATAAAACAATATGTCTAAAACGCATTTTATTCACCCTACCCGGCAGAAGTGTTATGGTGCGTGGGTGCAACAGGATTCATTTCATTCTACTGTATTGTAGAGTACCAGATGGCTCAGGTCTCACAATCGTAGCAAATCATATTCCCAAATATCTGGGCCGTATTTTTTTTTTATATTTACTGATTTGAGAGAGAAGAGAGAGAGAGAGAGAGAGAGAGAGAGAGAGAGAGAGAGAGAGAGAGAGAGAGAGAGAGAGAGAGAGAGAGAGAGAGAGAGAACAGACAGACAGACAGACAGCAGAAGACAGACAGACAGACAGACAGACAGACAGACAGACAGACAGACAGACAGACA
>JABMCL010003054.1:215000-217500 GCA_018857735.1 Alviniconcha marisindica
ACACACATACACGCACGCACGCACGCACGCACGCACGCACGCACACACACACACACACACACACACCACACACACACACACATCACACACACACACACACACACACACACACACACACACACACACACACACACACACACACACACACACACACACACACACACACACACAATCACACAGAATGTCTCTACAAACTCTACCAATGCCAAACACTGGTTGTCTCAATAAACTCTACCAGTGCCAAACACTGGTTGTCTCAGTAAACTCTACCAATGCCAAACACGTGTTGCCTCTACAAACTCTAACAATGCTGAACACTGGTTGTCTCAATAAACTCTACCAATGCCAAACACTGGTTGTCTCAGTAAACTCTACCAGTGCCAAACACGTGTTGTCTCTACAAACTCTAACAATGCCGAACACTGGTTGTCTCAAGAAATTCTACCAAAATGACACTGTATCACAGAAACGATACAGGCTCCTCTAAGGAGTCATGTTTTCTGCCCGAGAACAACTGATTCTGCTGATGAAGATTCCTCCAGTGGTGATCGTATCCCCATTTGTTTGATAGCTATAGGCTAACTTTAGCGGCTTGGTCTAGCGCTAAGGCGTCAGGCTGGTGAACAGAAGGACTTCGGGTCGATATACTACCTCGGCTCTCCTCTCTATTCTAATGTTGTGGTCAGTGGACACTGTCTTGTGACTTAATTTGTCCCTCACAAATAAAATGTCTTCCAGTCCTGCCCATCTCAATAACAGGAGTCATTTTGGTTGTAACAGTGTAGCGTTAGGCCGGCTATAGTCTCCCTCTTCCCCCACCTCCTGGGATCTCGGTCCCCGCCAGTACCTCTTCGGAAACAACTCGGTGTGAAACGAGTCTATAGTAACCGGCCAACCAGCTGTGTTACCTCCGGCATAATCTATACGGCTGGCTGGGTTTTCGAAGCCAACGGCTTTTCCACCTGTGCTACCGGAGAAATGCAACGTTCATTTTCGGAGCGGTTGCCGGATCAGCGGATCCGTTTTCGCTGCCCACTTACGTGACACGGGAGAATTGATGATGACGAATCAAGCCTTTGGCGCGATGCATCACCGCCACGATGCATCATGATCGAGCCATCACGAGTATTAAACGTGTCCGAGAGTCTGGTGTGAAACAGAAATGGATTTTGATGAAGTCCACAGCACGCGAGAAAGCTCAGATCGGGTTCACCCCTATTGACCCAACTGTCCCACTTGATGACGTAAAGTGATGTGTGCGTCTGGGAGCGCGAGGGTAGATTGGTGTCCCGTAAAGAACCGAGCGGTGTTTGTCCGCGATCCCTCGGGCTGACGGCTTTAACAACTCCCTAAACGCAATCACGACTACAATGGTAGTCTGAAGTAGCTTGAGTGCAGAACGTGAAACGCAATATATCAGTCCCAGTCGAGACTGGACGAGAGAGGGAAGCAGAAGGGAAGAGAGCGTGGACGATGGGGACCTATTTGTATGCGCGTGGGGACTGCCAGACATCCACCTCTTCACACCCTCACCATCGGCGTCATTCGCAGGCTGTCGGCGTCACGGTTTGACACAGTCTTATAATTGACCGGCGTCGGTATATAACAGCAGCGTTGTGAAGCCCCGATATCGTCAATGAAATGTCACCGGAAACGAGAAATCAGAGTGGCACTCTGGGACACAATCTTGGCGTGCCGGAAGCATACTCAGTAGCGACCAATCACGATCAAGCTGCGACTCGCTATGCATACTGATCTTAAGAGCAGAGCTGCCCTATCGATCCGAGAACGGACTTCAGGGTGTAGACTGAACTGGTCCCGAGTTATAAACCTCTGATAAAAATGACTGCCAACCTTGTAAAACAAGATCCAAACACCCAACAGGTTAACAAGAACGCTTGGTTTATGATGCCAAAACACTGCGTGCGAATTCTGGGAGGTTTAAGCCCCATTTTTTTAAAGCTACAAAACAACTCTTAAAAGGGGGGTGGGGAGGGGGGGAGAAATGTAGGATACTTATATGCTTTTGTATGAGCTTTTTTGTTGTGTTGTTTTGGTGTGCAATGTCTGGAGGAATATTGGCATGACCCAACCAAAAGCAGATAAGTATCCTACGTCTCATTTCTCAGCTCACTAAACCACACACCAAAAAAGCATGCATCTTCAGTGGAAAAGATCACTACTCAAAGAAACCAAACCAACAACAACAACAACAAAACCGCACACGTTAGGGCGAACAAAGTTACTTAGTCACACATTTTTATTTTTTTTAACGGCTGATCAAGTTAATGGATTGCGATGTTTAAAAAAATACCCATAGATCCATACCCGATAGGGATCTGTGGGCATTTTTAGTCTGTTTCACTATTTCACTCAGGCACCCTTCCCCACACTCCGAGCATCGCTTTCCGGCACTTTCCTCCAAACTCTGCCAGATTTAGTTACGCCACTGAAGGGGCACTCTTTATCTCCGCGCAGATGTCCAGCGACGCGGTCAGCG
>JABMCL010003054.1:222500-240000 GCA_018857735.1 Alviniconcha marisindica
CAGACAGTAGGGAGCGGGGTGCACTGACCCGCACCCTTGGTCTGTGATTGCACGAGTTCTAAGTGTCATGTACGCAGTTCATGCACGAAGGTAATTAAGTGTTCCGTGTGGAGACCTTCTGTGTGAAGCGTTGTGGTTCGCAGTGTCGATTGTGAAGTGTTAAGCGCGCGCGCGTGTACTCTCTCTCTCTCTCTCTCTCTCTCTCTCTTCTCTCTCTCTTCTCTCTCTCTCTCCTCTCTCTCTCCTCCTCTCTTCTCTCAGACACACACACACACACACACACACACACACCACACACACCATCACAAACACACACGCACACACACACATACACACCACACACACACACACACACACACACACACACACACACACACACTGCTCACTCACACACACACACTCACACACACACACAACACACACAACACACCACACACACACACACACACACACACACACACACACACACACACACACACATCTATCTCACCCACCCATCCCACCTCACACACACAACGTTTACTTATAAGCCTGCTACTTTAATTGTCATTCGCCTTCCTTATTATGTCGGTTACAGTTGACCGGACGTAGTATATCGAGAATAAATCAAAATATCAAAACTCGACATCTTCCTGTACTCTGCCAGCGTCTCTGAAGACCTGAATGTCTCATTTGCAAACTAGCTCTCTCTCGATCCCGAAGGACAACAACTTTTGCATCCGATTGTTGGTCATCTTGCTGGTGTACTGGTGTTTAACCGCTTCACCAGTCCAATGCTCATTTTGGGTGTCGTCACAAGTCTGCAGGTGTGTGGATCTTTCTTCAGTTTGCTTCTCTTCTTCTTCTTCTCCTTCTCCCCTGCTCCGAACCTACTGGTTTTTCACTGTTGTCGCTTTTCTCTTTTACCGTTTTTTTTTCTTTCGTTTTTTTTCTTTTTCTTTCTTCTTCTGCTTCTTCTTCGTCATCGTTGTCGTCGTTGTCTTCTTCGTCTTCGTGTGTGTGTGTGTGTGTGTGTGTGTGTGTGTGTGTGTGTGTGTGTGTGTGTGTGTGTGTGTGTGTGAGACAGAAAGACAGCCAGACAGACGGAGACAGATACAGAGAGATAGAGACAGAGAGACAGAGACAGAGAAAGAGAGACTGATAGAGAGAGCGCATGTCCGCACGTGTGTGTTTGTGTGTCGGGGGTGGGGGGGTGAGAGAGAGAGTGCATGGTGCATGTCCGCACGCGCGCGCGCGCGCGTGTGTGTGTATGTGTGTGTGTGTGTTTGTGTGAGTGTGTGTGTGAGTGTGTGTGTGCGTGCGTGCGCGCGCCGTGATAGCGAGATAGGGGGTAACAATAACAATAACAATATACTTTATTAATCCCAGCGGGAAATTAAAGCTGTCGTTCGATCGCACAACGAAGAACATATCTCAATAATTCTAAGTCATTAAACACACGCACATACACACTCTTGACATACGCCCCCTTTCTCTCAATCTGCATACACTAATAGCAAACCCAAAATTACCTGGAATAATGCTTTCTCTGTCAAACCAAAATGTAAAAACTCTCAAATTTAATTAGAAAAATCATTAGGTTAACACATCCCCAACCCGCCTTTAGAAAATTATTATCCCCAACAGCCGTCTTGACGCATGCGCACACTCAGTTAAAAACGAGGCTTTATAACGGTTTGCATTTGTTCTCGGAATAACGAAGAGAGTGATATTTTCAGTTGCTGACGTCTGCTTGTTCTAAAGACACACATCATACAACCAGTTTATTTCTGACGAATCTAAAATCTAAAAACCAATACTGAACTTTGAGGAAACTAAAATGGAAATTCTCTAAAATATCCCCACTCCTCAACCCCCCCCCCCCCCCCCCCCTCAGCCTCCCGCACATCTAGATCCAGTTCCACCGCCCAAAGACAAAATTTCCATGAAAATTGTTCAAAGTATTGACCAAGCTGGGTCTTGATCAATTTAGGATTACATACACACTCTGCTGACGTCGGCTACCGGAAAGCAAATACCCGGATGTAGGTCATCCCGCTTGAAAGCCTCGCTGTCGGCATGAGACGGGCATCTCGAGAGGGTGTGCCGATACCTGATGGGTCTCCAGCACGCAAAGCAGCCATTTTTGACATTCCTGCATTTTCTCTGTAGGATGCGCAAATGATAAAACTTAGAGCCTCTGTCATCCGCCCTGGCTACTGACGAAATCTTGAGGATAAGAAACAAAGGGGCTATTACTGAGAGGAAGGGATGAGAAAAAGCCAATTAGAGATCAAAGGACATTGAACAATGATTGCAAAAAGCCTTCGTGGAGACAGTGATGAATTTATGTAGCTGCGGACTCCTTCTTCAAGACGTGGGAGGTAGCTACAACTAAGCCAATGGGACTGAACTAATAGCCACTCCGAGTCCTCTTCAGCAAATGACCAAAAACTGCTTGGCGGTATCATGGTGGGGTTACCACGCACAAACAGTTTAATCGATAAAAGTCAGAAAACATGCCGTCAGTCTCATCTTTTCCCTCGTGGTTTCTAACTCTCGCGAACTCACCGACAACTGTATGTCC
This sequence comes from Alviniconcha marisindica, assembly GCA_018857735.1. Classification (NCBI taxonomy): domain Eukaryota; kingdom Metazoa; phylum Mollusca; class Gastropoda; family Provannidae; genus Alviniconcha; species Alviniconcha marisindica. The sequence continues at coordinate 225,067 of JABMCL010003054.1, forward strand.
TCCTTCTAGGTGACCGTTCTGCTGTGCGTCTTTTGCCAACAGCTTGGGTGCGCATTAAATGATCAAACCTTGGCGCGTTGGTTGCTCTTGCGGCAAACGATGTGGCAACCATTCTGAGCGCTGCCATGTTGCATTGTTCGGGTTGCAGTCTGTTGAGCCACTGAGACGTCCACGCTGGGGTGTGTTCCTTTGATATGTCACCTCGCCTCCCCACCCACCCACCACCATCCCCTGCATGCCCCCCTCCCCACCCACCCCCCACCATTCCCAGCATGCCCCTTTCCCCACCCACCCCCACCATCCCCTGCATGCCCCCTTCCTCACCCACCCCCACCATCCCCAGCATGCCCCCCTCACCACCACCCCACCATCCCCTGCATGCCCCCCTCACCACCCACCCCCACCATCCCCCTGCATCCCCCTCACCACCCACCCCACCATCCCCGCATGCCCCCCTCACCACCCACCCCCACCATCCCCTGCATGCCCCTCCTCACCCACCCCCACCATCCCCAGCATGCCCCCCTCACCACCCCACCACCTCACCATCCCTGCATGCCCCCCCCTCACCCCCTCACCACCCACCCACCATCCCACTGCCCCCCTCACCACCCACCCCACCATCCCCGCGCCCTCACCCCACCCCCACCATCCCTCATGCCCCCCCTCACCACCCACCCCCACCATCCCCAGCTGCCCCCTCCCCACCACCCACCCACCACCATCCCAGCTGCCCCCCTCACCACCCACCCCCACCATCCCGCATGCCCCCTCACCACCCACCCCCACCATCCCAGCATGCCCCTTCACTCACCCACCCCCACCATCCCCTGCATGCCCTCATCCTCACCCACCCCATCCCAGCATGCCCCCTCACCACCCACCCCTACCATCCCCGCATGCCCCCTCCCCACCCCCCCCACCATCCCTCATGCCCCCTCACCCACCACCCCACCATCCCAGCATGCCCCCCCACCACCCACCCCCACCATCCCTGCATGCCCCCCTCACCACCCACCCCACCATCCCTCGCATGCCCCCTCCCACCCACCCACCCACCACCATCCCCAGCATGCCCCCCTCCCCACCCCACCATCCCTCAGCATGCTGCCTCCCTCCTCTTTACACCCCATCCCCTGCATGCCCCCTCCCACCCTATTGTACAACACCTACTTCTCTCTGTCTTTTCCTTTATATATTTCTCTCTGTGTCTCGGTTATCTCGCCTGTATCTGTCTCTCTGGTTGACTGGCGAAAACACCGACACTCTAAATCTTATCCTTATTAATAAAGTTATCTTATCTGTCGGCCGTTATTCCCCTGATATACGCGCCGGTTGACTGGTGAAACCCTACTTACTTACTTACTTGTGTCTCTGTCTCTCTGTCTCTGTCTCTGTCTGTCTCTGTCTCTCTTGTCTGCTCTGTGCCTCGTTCTGTGCTCTGTTCTCTGTCTCTGTCTACTGTCTCTGTCTCTCTCTGTCTGCCTTCTGCTCTCTGTCTGTCTCTGTCTCTGTCTATGTCTCTGTCTCTCTCTGTCTCTCTGTCTCTCTCTGTCTCTGTCTCTGTCTCTCTCTCTCTCTCTCTCTCTCTCTCTCTCTCTCTCTCTCTCTCTCTCTCTCTCTCCCACCGCCCCGCCCCCCACCGTCACGTTGAATGATCATATTTCAAAGCCAGACGTAACAAGTACGAAAATAGATACAAGTGACCTAATTACATACTGCAAAGAAGAAAGAAGAGACTGATTGGTGACTCAACGGCCCTTTCATCACAAAGATTCTGAAACGTCTAGTGGGATTAAAGAACTACTTGCAGCCTTACTTCGTTCTCGCGTTGCAAAGGGGGTCTGGTGAACACTGGAGACCGTGCAGTCAGTGTGATGTCTTTGAACAGCTGTCTGGTTCCACGACATTGAGCCTGCTCATCTGTAGACTGTGTCTCCACGACACTGATCCTGATCATCTGTAGACTGTGTCTCCACGACACTCAGCCTGCTCATCCGTAGACTGTGTCTCCACGACACTCAGCCTGCTCATCTGTAGACTGTGTCTCCACGACACTCAGCCTGCTTATCCGTAGACTGTGTCTCCACGACACTCAGCCTGCTCATCTGTAGACTGTGTCTCCACGACACTCAGCCTGATCATCTGTAGACTGTGTCTCCACGACACTCAGCCTGCTCATCTGTAGACTGTGTCTCCACGACACTGATCCTGATCATCTGTAGACTGTGTCTCCACGACACTGGGCCTGCTCATCTGTCGACTGTGTCTCCACGACACTGATCCTGATCATCTGTAGACTGTGTCTCCACGACACTCAGCCTGCTCATCTGTAGACTGTGTCTCCACGACACTGGGCCTGCTCATCTGTAGACTGTGTCTCCACGACACTGAGCCTGCTCATCTGTAGACTGTCTCCACGACACTGAGCCTGCTCATCTGCTGACTGTGTCTCCACGACACTGAGCCTGCTCATCTAGAGAATGGAAGATCAACTGTATCTCTATTGTCGTTCTGTCAGTATTCGGTCAGTAGTTCTGTTGGTGAGATCCAAGACTTTAGGGTCAGGTGTACTCGGTCAGTATTCGGTCAGTAGTTCTGTTGGTGAGATCCAAGACTTTAGGGTCAGGTGTACTCGGTCAGTAGTTCTGTTGGTGAGATCCAAGACTTTAGGGTCAGGTGTACTCGGTCAGTGTTCGGTGAGTAGTTCTATTGGTGAGATCCAAGACTTTAGGGTCAGGTGTACTCGGTCAGTATTCGGCAGTAGTTCTGTTGGTGAGATCCAAGACTTTAGGGTCAGGTGTACTTTGGTCAGTAGTTCTGTTGGTGAGATCCAAGACATTAGGGTCAGGTGTACTCGGTCAGTATTCGGTCAGTAGTTCTGTTGATGAGATCCAAGACTTTAGGGTCAGGTGTAAGCGGTCAGTATTCGATCAGTAGTTCTGTTGGTGAGATCGAGGACTTTAGGGTCAAGTGTTCTCGGTCAGTATTCGATCAGTAGGTCTGTTGGTGAGACCCATCACTTTAGGGTCAGGTGTACTCGGTCAGTATTCGGTGAGTAGTTCTATTGGTGAGATCCAAGACCCTAGGGTCAGGTGTACTCGATTAGCATTCGGTCATTAGTTATGTTGGTGAGGAGATCCAAGACTTTAGGGTCAAGTGTACTCGATTCGTATTCGGTCAGTAGTTCTGTTAGTAAGGAGATCCAAGACTTTAGGGTCAGGTGTACTCGGTCAGTATTCGATCAGTAGTTCAGTTGGTGAGATGCAAGTCTTTAGGGTCAGGTGTACTCGATCAGTATTCGATCAGTAGTTCAGTTGGTGAGATGCAAGACATTAGGGTCAGGTGTACTCGATTAGTATTCGGTCAGTAGTTCTGTTGGTGAGACCCATCACTTTAGGGTCAGGTGTACTCGGTCAGTATTCGGTGAGTAGTTCTATTGGTGAGATCCAAGACTTTAGGGTCAGGTGTACTCGGTCAGTATTCGGTCAGTAGTTCTATTGGTGAGATCCAAGGCGTTAGGGTCAGGTGTACTCGGTCAGTATTCGGTCAGTAGTTCTATTGGTGAGATCCAAGGCGTTAGGGTCAGGTGTACTCGGTCAGTATTCGGTCAGTAGTTCTATTGGTGAGATCCAAGGCGTTAGGGTCAGGTGTACTCGGTCAGTATTCGGTCAGTAGTTCTATTGGTGAGATCCAAGGCGTTAGGGTCAGGTGTACTCTACAGAAACGTTAGTGTGGGGGCAAGAGCGTGGTGGTTGGGTAGTAACTGTAATAATAATAATAATAAGAGTGATAATGGGCACAATTTCCAAAGGACGGACCATACGGCTCAGAGCGCTGAAGAGACCAATCGTATCTGAGCACACATAATGTACATCGAAATAAAGATTGTTGTCAACATATAGCTAGCAAATAGTGTACATATCAACCTGGTTTCAAACATGAATGACAATAATTATTCAGAGCACACACATACATACACACGTACACACGCACGCACGCACCACAGACACACAGACACAGACAAACACACACACACACACACACACACACACACACACACACACACACACACACACACACACACACACACACACACACACAACACACACACATGACACACGCACGCACGCACGCACGCACGCACACCAGCACACACACACACACACACACAACACACCACACACACACACACACACACACACACACACAACACACACAACACACACACACACACACACACACACACACACACACACACACACACACACACACACACACACACACACACACACACACACACACACACACACATAAGCACACACCTTATACCAGACTCGTAAGGAAGAAGGACAATGCTGGTTAATCTCAAATATTTGTGCCTGGTATCTTGGGCCGGGAAGGTGAGGGAGGGTGGGGGGGAGCTTAGTTCCGCCAGATGTGGGATGGAGGAGAGAGAAGGAGGGAAAGCCAAGGGCTTTTGCGGCTGAAGCGATGGTGGCTGAGCATGCGCGTGTCTGATACTGAGCGATGAAAGCAGGAAGGACTGAGAAAGTGCAGTAATTATACCTTTCCGCTCTATGATGTCTGTCGTACGTAGTACACTCAGGGTTTAGGTTGTCTGCCGTTGTCTTGGTAACCGCCCCCCGCCTCTTCCCAGCATCACACACACACACACACACACACACACACACACACACACACACACACCACACACACACACACACACACACACACACACACACACACACACACACACACACACACCACACACACACACGCACACACACACACACACACGTAACACAACACACACTCACACACACACACTCACACACACACACACACACATCACGCACACACACACACACACACACACACACACACACACACACACACACTATACACACTCACACACTCACACACAACACACTCCACACACACACACACACACACACACACACACACACACACACACACACACACACACACACACACACACACACACACACACACACACCACACACACACACACACACACACACACACACACCACACACACACACACACACACACACACACACACACACACACACACACACACACACAGTGACATGCGCACACCAATCTCGTCCACTCAGATACAAAAATAAATAAATAATCAATACTCTTTCCTAGATCTCTCATGATCTCTCCCTCCCCCCCCCCCCCCCCCCCCCCCCCCCCCCCCCCCCCCCACCCCCACACACCACACACCCACACACCCAACCCCTCCGTATTCATGTGAATCCATCTACATTCAACAGACACACCTTCTTCTTTTTCAGACAAAGTACAAAATTCTACTGGAAAGCCTGGGCAAACAAGAAGTTTTTTAAGTGAGATTTGAACTGGGATAATGTTGGTACATTTCTAATAGTGGCCGGCAGTGAGTTCCAGAGAGATGGTGCCATGAAACTGAAAGAACGTTGTCCGAATGATTTGAGATTTCGCTTTGGAATTTTGAGCAGCTTTCCATTAGAAGACCGGAGATGGCGAGACGGTTCATAAGTGCAGAGAGATGAAGAAAGATAAGAATGTAAAGACCCAGTAGCAGCAAAAACAAACTGCAGCAACAATAGCAGCAAAAACTGCAGCAACAATAGCAGCAAAACCTGCAGCTGCCAGAGTAGTAACAGCAGCAGTAGCCCAGCGCGTAGTTGTAGTAGTAGCTGCAGCAACAGTAGCACCAAAAATTACAGTTGCAAGAGTATTGTAACAGCAGCAGTAACGGAAAGGTGCTGCAGAAATAGCGGCAGTAGCAGGAAGGTGCTGAAGAAATAGCGACAGTAGCAGGAAGGTGCTGCAGAAATAGCGGCAGTAGCAGGAAGGTGCTGCAGAAATAGCGACAGTAGCAGAAAGGTGCTGCAGAAATAGCGGCAGTAGCAGGAAGGTGCAGCAGAAATACCGACAGTAGCAGGAAGGTGCAGCAGAAATAGCGACAGTAGCAGAAGGTGCTGCAGAAATAGCGGCAGTAGCAGGAAGGTGCTGCAGAAATAGCGACAGTAGCAGGAAGGTGCTGCAGAAATAGCGACAGTAGCAGGAAGGTCCCAGTAGCAAGAGAAGGTGCGCAGAAATAGCGGCAGTAGCAGGAAGGTGCTGCAGAAATAGCGACAGTAGCAGGAAGGTGCTGCAGAAATAGCGGCAGTAGCAGGAAGGTGCTGCAGAAATAGCGACAGTAGTAGGAAGGTGCTGCAGAAATAGCGGATCGGGGTCAGTAAAGGATAGGGGTGCTGCAGTAGAAATAGGGGACAGTAGTAGGAAGGTGCTGCAGAAATAGCGACAGTAGCAGGAAGGTGCTGCAGAAATAGCGACAGTAGCAGGAAGGTGCGCAGAAATAGCGCAGTAGCAGGAAGGTGCTGAAAGAAATAGCGACAGTAGCAGGAAGGTGCTGCAGAAATAGCGACAGTAGCAGGAAGGTGCAGCTGAAATACCGCAGTAGCAGAAAGGTGCTGCAGAAATAGGCGCAGTAGCAGAAAGGTGCTGCAGAACATAACGACAGTAGCGTGGAAATGTGCTGATAAAAAGCGCCAGTAGTAGGAAGGTGCTGCATAAATAGCGACAGTAGCAGGAAGGTGCAGCAGAAATAGCGACAGTAGCAGGAAGGTGCAGCAGAAATAGCGACAGTAGTAGGAAGGTGCTGCATAAATAGCGACAGTAGCAGGAAGGTGCTGCAGAAATAGCGGCAGTAGTAGGAAGGTGCTGCAGAAATAGCGACAGTAGCAGGAAGGTGCTGCAGAAATAGCGACAGTAGCAGGAAGGTGCAGCTGAAATACCCGCAGTAGCAGAAAGGTGCTGCAGAAATAGCGGCAGTAGCAGAAAGGTGCTGCAGAAATAACGACAGTAGCAGGAAGGTGCAGCAGAAATAGCGACAGTAGTAGGAAGGTGCTGCATAAATAGCGACAGTAGCAGGAAGGTGCAGCAGAAATAGCGACAGTAGCAGGAAGGTGCAGCAGAAATAGCGACAGTAGTAGGAAGGTGCTGCATAAATAGCGACAGTAGCAGGAAGGTGCTGCAGAAATAGCGACAGTAGTAGGAAGGTGCTGCAGAAATAGCGGCAGTAGCAGGAAGGTGCTGCAGAAATAGTGACAGTAGCAGGAAGGTGCTGCAGAAATAGCGACAGTAGTAGGAAGGTGCTGCAGAAATAGTGACAGTAGCAGGAAGGTGCAGCTGAAATAGCGGCAGTAGCAGGAAGATGCTGCAGAAATAGTGACAGTAGCAGGAAGGTGCTGCAGAAATAGCGGTAGTAGCAGGAAGGTGCTGCAGAAATAGCGGCAGTAGCAGGAAGATGCTGCAGAAATAGCGGCAGTAGCAGGAAGGTGCTGCAGAAATAGTAGTAGTAGCAGCCAGGTGCTGCAGAAACAGTAATGGCGCAGTACTATTTGAAAGACCTAGCAGCGCGGTACAGCGAGAGGTCCCTGTCTGTCGGTTCTTTGAAATCTGTGTGTGACTAAATGAACTGCCGTCAGGTTAGAATTAATACACGTAATCACGTGCGTCGGAAACTTGGTACTGGTAAAAGTGCTCTTATTCCAAACGAAAAACAACAATTTTAATATGTCACTGCTCTCTCGGTCGTGGCCCTGGATTTTGTTTTAGGTTAATGCAAAGATATATATATAATATTATGTGTTTTATTGTTGTTGTTTTGTCGTGGGTGTGGTGGTGGTGGTGGTGGTGATGGTGGTGGTGATGTGTGCCTGTGTGTGTGTGCGTATGTGTGTGTGTGTGTGTGTGTGTGTGTGTTGTGTGTGTGTGGTGCGTGGTGTGTGTGTGTGTGTGGTGGTGCGTCGTGTGTGTGTGTGTGTGTGTGTGTGTGTGTGTTGTGTGTGTGTGTGTGTGTGTGTGTGTGTGTGTGTGTGTGTGAGAAGAGTGTGTGTGTGTGTGTGTGTGTGGTGTGTGTGTGTGTGTGTGTGTAGTATGGTGTGTGTGTGATGTAGTTGTGTGTGTGCTGTTGTGTGTGTGTGTGTGTGTGTGTGTGTGTGTGTGTGTGTGTGTGTGTGTGTGTGTGTGTGTGTGTGTGTGTGTGTGTGTGTGTGTGTGTGTGTGTGTGTGTGTGTGTGTGTGTGTGTGTGGTGTGTGTGTGTGTGTGTGTGTTGTGTGTGTGTGTGCTGTGTGTCTGTGTGTCTGTGTGTTCGCGTGTCTGTGTCTGTGTGTGTGTGTGTGTCTGTACGTGTCTGAGTGTTTGGTTGATTTTATTATTAATTTTTGTTTTATTAACATACTTCCTCTTTTCACTTCGCGTCAATCGCTTCAGGGCAGGTTGTGTCTTACCTGGGTTAGGTGTAGGTGAACGACAGCTACCCCCCCCCCCCTTCCCTCCCTCCCTCCATCCCTCCCCACCTCCTCCCCGACACTCATGTTCTCGCTTAGCTCTTCTGTCTTCTTGGTGCTCCAGAACTTTCTTCTTCTTCTTTGAGCCAGTACTGACGCTGCCGTGTGCTCTTCTTGGGTCCTTTTCTCTTGCAAAAATAGACTCGTTGAAAAAAATAACCCGGAAAGAGACAGAGCTAAGTCTTCGTCAATGAGTTTTTTGTTTGTTTGTTTTTGTTTTTGTTTTTGTTTTGCTGTCGACGTAAAAGTTGCTACAAGATCAGTAAGTAGTTGAACATTGCTATTTCTGTCCAAGATTTTACCCTCAACTGAATGTCCTCCCCCCCCCCCACCCCTATCCCCCCCCCCCCCTCCCCACCTCCTCCCCACCCTCCCCAACCCGCTACACGCCTACTTACGCTTCGTGTCACGTTCGATTTATTTTTCGAACACACTGCATCAGGCAAGGAGAGCATCGTTATGTCCAAAGTGCTACAGAGGCAACGGTGTCCAAAGAGACAACACAGAGACAGCATGCCCAGAGGAACTAGTAAGGTGTCCAGGGAGAAGACATGCCCTAAGTCAACAACGTACCCGTGGGGCACCGTGCTCAGAGAGAAAGCGTGTTGAGAGAGACATGGTATCCACAGGGGCAACGTGCTCAGACAAAAACAGCAACAACAACGTGTTCAAAGAGACAAGGTGTTCAGAGAAACAACGTGTTCAGACCAACAACGTGCTCAGAGAGGGAAAGTGCTCAGAGAGAGAGTGTTCTCAAAAACAAAAACAGCAACAACAACAACAACAACAACAAAATTGTGGTCGGAGAGAGAACGTGTTCAGAGAGAGAACATGCTCAAAGAAACAACGTGCTCAGAGAGACAACAGTGTGCTCAGAGACACAACGTGCTCAGAGACACAACGTGCTCAGAGACACAACGTGCTCAGAGACACAACGTGCTCCAAGGAGAGAAAAAGTGTGGGGTCAGAGACACAACGTGCTCAGAGACACAACGTGCTCAGAGACACAACGTGCTCAGAGACAAACGCTCAGAGACACAACGTGCTCAGAGACACAACGTGCTCAGAGACAACGTGCTCAGAGACAACGTGCTCAGAGAGACAATGTGCTCAGAGACAACGTGCTCAGAGAGACAATGTGCTCAGAGACAACGTGCTCAGAGACAACGTGCTCAGAGACAAGTGCTCAAAGACAACGGTGCTTCAGAGACAATGTGCTCAGAGACAACGTGCTCAGAGAGACAATGTGCAGAGACAACTGAGAGACAATGTGCTCAGAGACAAGCAGAGACAACGTGCTCAGAGACAAGTGCTCAGAGAGACGTGCTCAGAGACAAGTGCTCAGAGAGGCAAGTGCTCAGAGACAACGTGCTCAGAGAGAAGTTGCTCAGAGAGACAATTGCTCAGAGACAACGTGCTCAGAGAGACAATGTGCTCAGAGAAAATCAAACGTGCTCAGAGAGATAGTGTGCTCAGAGAGACAATGTGCTCAGAGACAACGTGCTCAGAGAGACAATGTGCTCAGAGACAACGTGCTCAGAGAGACAATGTGCTCAAAGACAACGTGCTCAGAGAGGCAATGTGCTCAGAGACAACGTGCTCAGAGAGACAATGTGTTCAGACACAACGAGTTCAGAGAGACAATGAGCCCCCAAACACAGAGAGACAACTTGCTCAGAGAGGTAAGGTGCTTAGAGAAGAAACGTTATCAGGGAGACAAGTTGCTCAGAGAGACAACGTGCTCAGAGAGACAACGTGCTCAGAGAAGAAACGTTATCAGGGAGACAAGTTGCTCAGAAAGACAACGTGCTCAGAAAGACAACGTGCTCAGCGAGAAAATCATGCCCAGAGAAACTACTTGCCAAGAGACACAACGTCCTCCGAGACACAACGTGCCCAGAGAAACTACACACTCAGAGACAAACTGTGCCCACAGATACAATGTGCCCTAAAGCACAACGTCCCCTGATAAACTACTTGTCTAGAGACAAACTGTGGCCAGAGTCAACGTGCACAAACTAACTACGTACCCAGACACAACGTGACCAGACAAACTACGTACCCAGAGAAACACCTACTAAGAGACACGTCATCCTCGAAGAAACAATTAACATACCCAGGGAAACAACATACACAGACAAACAACATACGTAGAGAACCAACATACCCAGAGAAACAACATACGTAGAGAAACAACAGGCCCAGAGAAACAACGTACGTAGAGAAACAACACGCCCAGAGAAACAACATACGTAGAGAAACAACACGCCCACAGAAAGAACATACGTAGAGAAACAACATGCCCAGAGAAACAACATACGTAGAGATACAACACGCCCAGAGAAACAGCATGCCCAGAGAAACACCATACGTAGAGAAACAACATGCCCAGAGAAACAACATACGTAGAGATACAACACGCCCAGAGAAACAACATGCCCAGAGAAACACCATACGTAGAGAAACAACATGCGCAGAGAAACAACATGCCCAGAGAAACAACATACGTAGAGAAACAACACGCCCAGAGAAACAACATACGTAGAGAAACAACATGCGCAGAGAAACAACATACGTAGAGAAACAACATGCCCAGAGAAACAACATACGTAGAGAAACAACATGCCCAGAGAAACAACATACGTAGAGAAACAACACGCCCAGAGAAACAACATACGTAGAGAAACAACATGCCCAGAGAAACAACATACGTAGAGAAACAACACGCCCAGAGAAACAGCATGCCCAGAGAAACAACATACGTAGAGAAACAACACGCCCAGAGAAAAAAGCATACGTAGAGAAACAACATCGTGAGAAACACACGCCCAGAGAAAGAACATACGTAGAGAAACAACACGCTCACAGAAAGAACATACGTAGAGAAACAACACGCCCACAGAAACAACATATGTAGAGAAACAACACGCCCACAGAAACAACATACGTAGAGAAACAACATGCCCAGAGAAACAACATACATAGAGAAACAACACGCCCAGAGAAACAACATGCCCAGAGAAACAACATACGTAGAGAAACAACACGCCCAGAGAAACAACATACGTAGAGAAACAACATGCCCCGAGAAAGAACATACGTAGAGAAACAACACGCCCACAGAAACAACATACGTAGAGAAACAATACGCCCAGAGAAGCACATGCCCAAAGAAACAACATACGTAGAGAAACACACGCCCAGAGAAACAACATACGTAGAGAACACAGCCAGAGAAACAACATACGTGGACAGAACAACACGCCCAGAGAAACAGCATGCCCAGAGAAACAACATACGTGGAGAACCACACGCCCAGAGAAACAACATACGTGGAGAACCACACGCCCAGAGAAAGAACATACGTGGAGAACCACATGCCCAGAGAAAGAACAGGCCCAGAGAAACAACATACGTAGAGAACCACACGCCCAGAGAAACAACATACGTGGAGAACCACACGCCCAGAGAAAGAACAGGCCCAGAGAAAGAACAGGCCCAGAGAAACAACATACGTGGAGAACCACATGCCCAGAGAAACAACATACGTGGAGAACCACACGCCCAGAGAAAGAACAGGCTCAGAGAAAGAACAGGCCCAGAGAAAGAACAGGCCCAGAGAAAGAACAGGCCCCGAGAAAGAACAGGCCCCGAGAAACAACAGGCCCAGAGAAAGAACAGGCCCAGAGAAAGAACAGGCCCAGAGAAAGAACAGGCCCAGAGAAAGAACAGGCCCAGAGAAAGAACAGAAAGAACAGGCCCAGAGAAAGAACAGGCCCAGAGAAAGAACAGGCCCAGAGACGCATTGTGCATGGGCAGACCGCCCTTAGGAAAACCAGTCTAGCGGCAAATGCAAGAAAATGAATGTCTGACAGAATTACCAAACTTAAACTGGACCGGTGCTGGACGTATCATTACGTGTGGCGCTGGCGAGCATAATAATAATAATAATAGATAACTTTTGTATAGAGCTATTCTCTGGTGTACCCAAACTCACTCGCATAGGAAGGTTATAACCACTCTAACAAACATGCAGGTATTAATAATAATAATAATGACAGCGAACTTACAGAACGCTTTCGGAAACTCAAAGCGCTTCGCAACTTAAAAGAAAAACATACATTGCGCAAATACCCATAATTATACAAATCAATGTTATACGTTTCCAGCACTCGTTCTTTTTCTGGTCTAGGATTCGCAGAGTTCAAGTGTTCAGCAGAGACGCAACGTGCACGTGAACTATCTTCACTCTGCGGGGTAGCTTAGGGAAAACAAAGTGCCCCTTTATGGGGTTTCGGGTGAGCAGAGTAGGTTCGCTTTGATGTTCACTAAAGGTTTCTGATTCCCATCGCGGATTTAAGGTGTGCTGCATGCCAACTGCCGAAGCAAACATTGATTTCTGCCTTCATTTCTGACTCACAGTGGATGATGGAGATAACAGAGAAACACAGGCACTTTGAAATGCCTCTGCCCTGTAACGTTTTTTTTTCTTTCCGTTTCATTGTAATATTCTTGAAACCAGGAAAATGTATTAGATTGTACCTGTCCCGAAGAAAGCTTCTATGATGACTTTGAATGATCTCCGTCTAGTTGTTATGACATCCGTAGTCGTGTTATATAGTTTGAGAAAGCTCCGGTCCTTTGATGTCCGTAAAGAAGATTCGATAGATGTTTAGGTTACTATTAACGGTGTTCTAACTTTTGGAATAACCTGCTAGGGTGAAAACGCACCCAGTCAAGACAAAAATAGACTTGACAAAAACATAAAGTTCGGACAGAAGATAAGAAAGCATAGACACAGTTTATTATCGATTCATGACAAACAACCCGAGGACAATTTTGGCTGATAAGACGCACCCACTCAGGCATGAATTTGACAACAACCACGTGGACAGAAGCGGCAGATATAGCATTCCCTATAGTAAGACTACACGATACCTACACATGGACAGAAACGACAGAGTTAGGATTCCCTGTAGTAAGACTACACGATGCATGGACAGAAGCGACAGACTTAGGATTCCCTGTAGTAAGACTAGACGATACCTACACAAGGACAGAAACGACAGAGTTAGGATTCCCTGTAGTAAGACTACACGATACCGACACATGGACAGAAACGACAGAGTTAGGATTCCTTGCAGTAAGACTACACGATACCTACACATGGACAGAAACGGCAAAAATTTGGATTCCCTATAGTAAGACTAAACGATACCTACACATGAACAGAAACGACAGAGTTAGGATTTCCTGTAGTAAGACTACACGATACCTACACATGGACAGAAACGACAGAGTTAGGATTCCCTGTAGTAAGACTACACGATGCCTGCAGTCATCATTCCAACGGCCATTCACACACACAAGCAACAAGCAGACTGGTGAACACTACACCCAACCTATTGGGCGATCAGGCAGGGTGTTAACTCCCTGTGACTTTCGCACGGCATCGCTTAAGTCCCTTGCAGCTAGCTTTACTGGTGCGTACTTTCTTCACAGGGGAAGCGGGACAAAGTGAATTTGCGAATTTTACTGCCAACTTCCTAACATAATGTGTTTGGAAATAAGCAATAACTTGTTGCTCGTGCACGATTTAGGACCCTGCGTAAGTCACGCAATAAAAAACCCGGTTTGGTTTCCCTTTTTTCGTTGGTTTTTCCCGGTTTCCCCGCCGGGCCCCAAATTTTTAACGGTATTGGGGGGTTCAGGGGGGTTGTTAACCCCCTTGATTTTTGCCCGGCATCGCTTAAGTCCCTTGGCTGTTTTATTTCCGGTCGTACTTTTTTCAAAGTGGAAGGCGGTGACAGTGAATTGCGAATTTTACACTGCCAACTTTTCCGTAGTCATAATGTTTTTGGAAATAAGCAATAACTTGTTGCTCGTGCTATAGGATGCCCCAAAACACTTCTTCTTTTTCCCCTACGAACTCGCGATCTTATGGTCAGCCAAAAAACGACGCAAAGACACTTTTTTTCCACCCTCCCTCCCCTTTCCCCGGTAATTTTTGCAACTGCAACAGTATTGGCATTTGTACTGCTTCGCAATTCTAGGTTCAACTTCCACTGTTATACACAGCGTGAAGCAACGCCTACTCACAAATCGGCCCGGAAGTGTGCTGCGACCTCTCGCGACTTCTTGCGCGAAAGATTACAAAGCGCATTTACTCTAGCAAACCAGCTTCGTTGAATCGCCCAATAGAGATGGGGTTGCGGGGACGATGAGATGGGGTAAGATAGAGAATTGTTTAAAAGTGAATGGGGTAAGTAAGTAAGTAAGTAAGTACTTGGTGTTTTACGCCCAGTCAACCATTACTGTTATATCAGGGCGAGGTGAATGAGGGTGGGGGAGGTGGGGGGGGGGGGGGGGGGGAGCGGTAGATTGTAATTTGGAAGAGTGAGAACATGGGTCTTTGATGCAAATTCTTATTAAATAATACGTTTTATGACAGACCATGCCATTTCCACAATGGATTCATAATGCTTTCTTGTATCTTTTTGTCTTCTTCTTCTTCTTCTTCTTCTTCTTCTTCTTCTTCTTCTTCTTCGTTATCGTCATCGT
>JABMCL010003054.1:245000-252500 GCA_018857735.1 Alviniconcha marisindica
GCTTTACCGTTGCCCTGTTTACTCAGCTGTGAAAGGGGTATGTACCACCGAAGAAGGAATAGCCTATACCTGCCTGAAATGACGCAGAAATACCGACTGTGCACCTGACCCGCGATCAGCATGCCCTGTTGTGTCAACCTCGGAGTTCAAACTGCGAACAACAACAAAAACGTGGGACTGAGAGGCGGGGCGGGGGGGGGGGGGGGGGGGGGGGGTGGGGGGAGGGGGGGAGGGGGGCTTAAAGTAGGATAAAAGCCCATAAGTACCAACCGCATCATAAAATCCCATAAGATGGTGCCGGTATTACTGAGCTGTGCTTTGAAAGCCACGGTGTCGATCCTTAACACCATCCCTTGTTGACAGTTTGGGGCAAAATTTTGCCAGGTCATCAAGTCTTCTTCAGTTGCACCAACGTCGGCGACCAGGTTGCTTTCACTGAACTCTTGACATAGTTTCTCTGTCTGCAGTTGCTTTGTACGCTGATACCCGAGCGAAAGGTTGATTTGGATCAAACGTGCCACCAGGAACTGGCCGACAACCTATTTATGAAGAAGGAAGAATCAAAACTACTTTTTGTGGTTGCAAAGCAAAACAACAACAACCGAAAACAAAGTTGAAAAAGACGTCACGTGAATTCGTCTGCGTGGAGAAGGACGAGCAAATAAGGAGACGAAGAAGAAGAAGAAGAAGAATGTACATTTATCATGCGTTCATCATGTCAACGCCCTGAGCGCTCACATCATACATATTAACCTAAATACAATGTTCTATACACACGTAGAAGACAGTCAACTGATACAGGACCGTAAACGGGTTGTTGTCAAAATAACGACGAAAACAACATAGCTCAACCAAAAGCAGATAAGTGTGCTATCTAGTTCTGTATCTCGTTTTTCACCGTTTAACTGTTGTTTAAGTGTCGTTTTGTAGCTTGATAAAGGGGATTACCCCAAAAATGTGCACGTTGTGCTTTGTGCTAATAAACAGCGTTCTTTTGAACATTTTATGTGTTTGGACCTCTTTTGGTGGATTGAGAATTAAGTCTGGTTCTGCAAGGAGACATCCAGGCATCAAGTCGAGTCGAGTCGCCACTAAATTTAGTATAGGAACCCCAGGGGCGTACAGTGATTTTTTTTTTTTTTTTTAGCAATTTGTTGTGCTTCATGTACCATGAAGCAACAAAAATTGCAACAACAACAACAACAACAAAATCACAATGGTTTATACACACGGCTATAAACCAAAGTAGCAACAGCGAATCACTGAGAAAGTAAAACGCAAATGCATATCACAACAACAACAACAAAAAAGAGGGGGGAGGGGGGCGGGGAATGCAAAGCACACTTATTATTTCAACAACAACAACACACAAAAACCGGAGAGATGGAAAAAAAGCAAAGAAAGGAAGAAAATCAAAGGAAAAAAAGCAAACAAAAAAACAAAACATGAACGGTTACAGTACAAAAAAGAAAGAAGAAAAAAGCGGGAACGCCTTCGACGCAGGCGTCTTTATTTTTATTCTTATTTTTTAAATCTATAAAAAAAAAAACGAATTTTAGTTTTGAGCCCTCTCCTACTCGGCCTTTAAAGGACAAGTCCAAGGTTAGGGGTGATTTTTGACACGATTTCCGTTAAAAACTCGCTGAGAACAATGATGTAGGTGAAACTGTGATCTGAGGGTTATAAATGCACGAAAAAAAAGGCATTTTCTGTCGTACCGAAAGCGTCGCCATGACGCCCAAATCACGTGACCATATGCCTACTACGTCACTCTGGGGAGTCGCTGCAAAATGGCCAACTCGAGCTCCGAAGACGAAACTGATACTTTGCCCGAGAGACCCACAAGGATACAGCCGTATTAGTTTGAGCCTGTCGGGCAGGATTTTGAAAGAGTACCGGAACATCGTGTCAGCAAACCCCATGCGGTATTCCATGGAGTTTGCGAAATCTCACTCACCGAAGTGCTCGCTACACAAATGGGCGTGATGCGGCGCAGCAAGAAAGTCAGCTCGTTTGATTTGTATAAATTTAATCCACTTTCGCCTCACTGCGGGTCGATTGCGCGGGAGCTCGTGCATTGTTATACCTGGGGTCGTCTGCGAATTGTTCGCGGCAACACAGTAGGCCGGCATAGTTAACTTTTTGTCGACCACACGCATACACAGTTTACTGAAGAATCTAAGATGGCAACCGCACTGACTCCCCAGACTGACGTCACTTCCGGGAAAGTCTACAGAAAAAAAAATCGATTAAAAACCCAATAAAAAATAATAAAAAATAATAAATCATTAAATCTGAAACTAGTGACTCATTTGTCAATCATGTCGATGGTCATTTTGCATACTTAATAACCTTGGACTTTTACTTTAACTCTGCTTCTACTTGACATCAGAATTCGCTCATAATCATCTGAAACTGAACGAAGCCCAGAGAGCTCGTGCAGAATCAACGTACAAAGAAGTAAATGTGCGCTCGAGAGACGTCATGCGAAACACAGCAAAGACCCCAGACGCCTACGGTAACTCTCCCCTGGCATGCGCGGACGTACCTCAGGTGGATGCGGACGTACCTCAGGTAAACACGGACGTGCCTCAGGTAGACAAAGACGTACCTCAGGCAGACGCGGACGTACCTCAGGTGGATGCGGACGTACCTCAGGTGGACGCGGACGTAACTCAGGTGGACGCGGACGTACCTCAGGTAGATGCGGACGTACCTCAGGTAGATGCGGACGTACCTCAGGTAGACGCGGACGTACCTCAAGCACCTTGCATGCCAGGTGAGTGTTACCGTATAGCATCGCACTGATATAACCATAATGGCTGACTGGGCGGGAAACACCAAGTTACTTACCTACCGTATAGCGATTCAGGGCATTGCTGTGTTTGTGTGACGTCTTTCGAGCTCTGATTAACTAGCTCCCTTGTGTGTAGATTTCGCTTATAATAATTAAGTTTGGAATCAACGATAAGACTGACCAATTTTGAGTAACGTCTTTCGAGCGATAACTAGCTAACTCCCTCGTACGTGTGTTGATTTCTCCTGTAATAACTAAGTTTGGATCCAACGATAAGACTGACCAATTTTGAGTAACGTCTTTCGAGCGATAACTAGCTAACTCCCTCGTACGTGTGTTGATTTCGCCTATAATAACTAAGTTTGGAACCAGCGATAAGACTGACCAGTTTTGAGTAACGTCTTTCGAGTGCTAATTAACTAACTCACTCGTGTGTTAATTTCGCTTATAATAATTAAGTTTGGAACCAACGATAAGACTGGCCAATTTTGAGTAACGTCTTTCGAGCGATAACTAGCTAACTCCCTCGTACGTGTGTTGATTTCTCCTGTAATAACTAAATTTGGAACCAGCGATAAGACTGACCAGTTTTGAGTAACGTCTTTCGAGTGCGAATTAACTAATGCACTCGTGTGTTAATTTCGCTCATAATAATTAAGTCTGGAACCAGCGATAAGACTGACCAGTTTTGAGTAACGTCTTTCGAGTGATAACTAGCTAACTCCCTCGTACGTGTGTTGATTTCGCCTATAATAACTAAGCTTGGAACCAGCGATAAGACTGACCAGTGGACAGATATAATCTCTGGTCACATTCGCTCAGGGCTGGCCAGCGCAGAACTAAGAGCGAGTCTGTCAGCATGGAGGAAGGCGAGCAAATAACTGAGACATGCTCGTAAACTGGCTACTGCGAAAATAACGATTACATCCGGAATGTTGATCAGATAACGGAGGCTATAATTGAATCCACACAGGGGTGGGGATGGTGGAGGTGGGGCGGGGTGGGGGTGGGGACGGGGGGGGGGGGGGGGGTAGAATCCTTCTGTCCCGTTAGCGAACGAATTTTTTCCCCTCCCCTGCATTACGAGGTAATTGTCATGAGAGGGCAGAACTGTCCACTCAGCTAGTCATGTCTCGTGACCACTTGTCTGGCCAACGATTGGTTGACCTACAGCTTAGGCGCATCGTCCACAATGCAACGACGTTCGGAGACAATTTCCGGCAGCGGTTCATCAGCCTCTAGGCCTACTAAAGAGCCAAGGCCGAGGGACTGGATGGGGAATGATGGAAGCGTGTGTGGGGGCGGGGGGGAGGGGATGGAAGGGAGGGGGCAAAACACGAGAGGTCGGTACAAATTACTGCCCCTGCGGATAGAGGGGAAAGGTCCACAGACAAAAAGACGAGAAATTCAGAAGCTGCAACGGGAACGAAAACCCTTCAGCGCTGAGAGTGGGAACTGGTAAGCAGAAGGACCTCGGTTCGAATCCGCTTCGGCTCTCTTTTCTCTCCGAAAGTTGTGGTCTGTGGACACTGTCTTGTGACTTTGTCCCTCACCATTATGAAACATTAAAATGGCTCTCATCGCTGCCCACCTTAATGCAGGAGTCATGCTGGTGGTGACAGTGTAACGATAGGTATATAATCTCCCTCTTCCCCCACCTCCATACCCCCTTCCCCCTTCTCCCCGTCCCTAATAAGCCTCATGGTTTCTGTGGACGTTCAGCACCATGTTTATTAGAGTGGGAACTTGGTCCAGAAAAAAAAGACGAAAAGTGCAGAAGCTGCAACGGGAACGAAGACACTTCAGTGCAGAGAGTGGGAACTTGGTCCAGAAAAAAGACAAGAAAGTGCAAAAGACACGAGTCATAATCACTCACCATCTTCGTAAGTTCACCTAGATCATCACCTAGCTATTCTAGCTTTCTGTTTTTGTTTTAGTTTCTCGTGTTTATTCTCATGTAAACAACCGTTTACCTTTTTGTTTGTTTGTTTGTTTGATGTTGTTGTTGCTGTTGTTGTTTTTTAGGCATATTTGCTGAAGATCTGAACAACTCATAATCTTTTTTTTCCCCTCACTTTCTTCTTCTTCTTCTTCTTCTTCTTTCTTCTTCTTCTTCTTCTTCTTCTTCTTCTTCTTCTTCCCTCACTTTCTTCTTCTTCCTTCTTCTTCTTCTTCTTCTTCTTCTTCTTCTTCTTCTTCTTCTTCTTCTTCTTCTTCTTCTTCCCTCACTTTCTTCTTCTTCCCTCACTTTCTTCTTCTTCTTCTTCTTCTTTTTTCTTCTTCCCTCACTTTCTTCTTCTTCTTCTCTCTTCTTCTTCTTCTTCTTCTTCTTCTTCTTCTTCTTCTTCTTCTTCTTCCCTCACTTTCTTCTTCTTCCCTCACTTTCACTTCTTCTTCTCCTCACTTTCTTCTTCTTCTTCTTCTTCTTCTTCTTCTTCTTCTTCCCTCACTTTCTTCCTTTTCTTCTTCTTCTTCTTCTTCTACTACATCTGTTGTCGTATTCGTTACTATTGCCATTATCATTATTTTCTCTATTATTTGTTCTATGAATTATTGTTATTATTATCTGCCTCAGTATTATATTATCATCAGCAGCAGCAGAAGCAGTAGTGGTAGAAGTATCATCATCATCGTTGTTTGTTACTTTAAAGTTATCATCATCATTAAAAAAAGAAGTTTTATTGTACTATTGTTGCTGATATTGTTGCTGTTGTTGTTGTTGTTGCTGCTGCTGCTCTACATAGTTCAAATCTCACACATTTCTAAACACATCGACGCCTGAGGTCTTCAGTGTGAAATGCTTACATCAGCACAAATGAAACCCAATTCTTTCGTATGAGGCGGATTTCTTTTTAATTGTCTTATAAATATTCTCTTTATTGCATTTTCTTTTCTTCTTCTTCTTCCTTTTTTCTTTTTAACTTTTTTGTTGTTGTATTTTTTAGTCGCCCTGATATAATCGTACTCGTTGACCGGGTGTAAAACACCAAATTAATCTCTCTCTCTCTCTCTCTCTCTCTCTCTCTCTCTCTCTCTCTCTCTCTCTCTCTCTCTCTCTTTAACTTGTGGAGAACATGCTCGATATTTACGTGCCTGCTTCGTTACTTCTGCATTCTTAGTACTTAAACTTGGCAAATTGTACAGCGGTTGCTGTCAGCGTGAAGCCTGTAGGGGAGATTTCGGTAGAAAGATACGCGGAGATAAGAAGTGCCCCTCCATTGGCGTAAGTATTTACGAGGAAGTGTGCCGGAAAGCAAGTCTTTGAGTGTATACCTGCACAAACATCAACTCTGCTGGGGGCTAAAGGAGGCAAATGGCGGCGATAGCGACGATAAAAGCGGTGGGCAGATAATGATCGTTGGTGATATAGATACCTGCCAGGTGAGCCGGTTTGGCCCAGCGGTAAGGCGCTAGGCTGGCAAGCAGATGGACCTCGGCTCGATACTGCTTCGGCTCTGTCATCTCTTCGAAAAGGTTGTGGTCTGTGGACACTGTCTTGCGACTTCGTCCCTCACAATTAATACAACATTAAAATGGCTCTTATCGCTGCCCATCTTAAAGAAGGAGTCATTTTGGTGGTGACAGTGTAGCGATAGGTATTTAATATTGCTCTTCCTCCACCTGCATACCCCCCTCCCTTCTCCCCGTCCCTACTAATCCATATGGTTTCTGTGGACGTTAAGCACCATCTTTACTTACCTCTATACCCCTTCTCCCCATCCCTAATAAGCCATAATTACGGTTTGTGCGGACGTTAAGCACCATGCTTACTTACCTCCATACCCCTTCTCGCCTTGTGCGGACGTTACCCATGTTTACACCTCCATACTGTTCTCGCCCAATAAGCCTTAGTTTCGTGGACGTTAATCACCATGTTTACTTACCTCCATACCTTATACTTCTCCCGTCCCTAATACGCCTTATGGTTTCTGTGGACGTTAAGCATCATTTTACTTACCTCCATATCTTGCACCTTCCCCCAATATCCCTGTACTAAGCCTTATGTTTCTAATAAGCCTTTTCGGTGGATGTTAAGCACCGTGTTTACTTACCTCCATACCCACTTCTCTCCGTCCCTAATGAACCTTTTCTGTGGACCGTTAAGCGCCATGTTTACTTACCTCCATACCCTCTTCTCAACATCCCTAATAAGTCTTATGGTTTCTAATAAGCCTTTTCGGTGGATGTTAAGCACCATGTTTACTTACCTCCGATACCCTCTTCAACATCCCTAATAAGCCTTATGGTTTCTAATAAGCCTTTTCGGTGGATGTTAAGCGCCATGTTTACTTACCTCCGTACCCTCTTCTCAACATCCCTAATAAGCCTTTTCGGTGGACGTTAATCACCATGTTTACTACCTCCATACCCTCTTCTCAACATCCCTTTAGCCTTTTCGGTGGACGTTAATCACCATGTTTACTACCTCCATACCCTCTTCTCAACATCCCTAATAAGCCTTTTCGGTGGACGTTAATCACCATGTTTACTACCTCCATACCCTCTTCTCAACATCCCTAATAAGCCTTTTCGGTGGACGTTAAGCACCATGTTTACTTACCTCCACACCCACTTCTCCCCGTCCCTAATAGGCCATATGGTTTCGGTGGACGTGAAGCACCATGTTTACTCACTAAGATCGCTGGCGCTAGATACCAGGGGGAGGTGAGCCAGTGAAGATAGTGAGTACTAAGATGAGAGTG
>JABMCL010003054.1:262500-265000 GCA_018857735.1 Alviniconcha marisindica
AATCCTCTCCAATTCAGCTTTCAGCACCTGCGACTGTTCGGCCATCACTTGTAAGGTGTCAGTCTGCTTTGCATGTAAGTGCTGGAAGGAGGGAACGTAATGTAACGTAATGTAATGTAATGTAACGGAGTAGTTGTGAGGCGATTGCACCTATCGTTGAGCCTATGCGAACACTGCAAAAGCAACGAGATCAAGAAAATATATACACAACGAACCCTACTAATTACATAAGCACACTACAAAACTTCATTCAACATCTCTCTCTCTCTCTCTCTCTCTCTCTCTCTCTCTCTCTTCTCTCTCTCTCTCTCTCTCTCTCTCTCTCTCTCTCTCTCTCTCTCGTCTCGCAAGAAGGGAATTTAAAAAAAATTGTTGAAGAAAAAGAAAAAAGATTTTTATGATGTTCATTTGGACAAATTGATTTCATCACTGAAAAATCAGAAATATTTTGGGAATCTGTACATAAGATATCACCCAAAAGAAAGTCCGTCTATAATAATATTTCATTGGATAGTTGGTTTCAGCATTTTAGAGCGTTACTTGAAAAAGAAGTAGATTTTGACTTTGACGATGAAAATGCTGTTCAGGACAACGAAAGTTCTCTAAATCGCCCAATTTCCAAGGAAGAAGTCTTGCTTGCATTAAAAAAGTTGAAGAATAAAAAAGCAGCTGGACCAGACGGAATAATAGGAGAAATGTTGAAAAACTCGGGAACTTATGTAATTGACTTTTTCGTGAAATTTTTTAATGCTTTGTTTGAGAAAGGAATTTTTCCAACTAAATGGACTGAATCTATTGTATTCCCTCTTTTTAAGAAAGGTGATGTTAACAATCCGAATAATTACCGAGGTATCTCGTTGGGCGATGCAAGCTGCAAACTTTACAGTACAATTATTAACCTTAGACTGCAAGAGTGGGTTGAAGTAAACAATATCACTGGTGAGCATCAGGCTGGGTTTAAGAAAAACTATTCAACGATTGATCATATGTTTACATTATTAGCCTTTGTACAGAAACAGTTTTCCTTGAACCGCAAATTGTATGTTGCTTTTATAGACTTTGAGAAAGCTTTCGATCTATAAACAGAAAACTGCTTTGGCCTATTCTCTTGAAAAAATGGAATCAATGGAAAATTGTATCGTTGCATTAAAAGCATGTACAACAGTGTTAAAGTTAGAGTTAGATGTGGATCTAAGATGACTGATTACATTAATTGTACGTTTGGGGTGAAACAGGGGGATGTTTGCAGCCCAGTTTTATTTTCTCTCTTTATAAACGAGCTGGCTTCAATTTCGTTGTTGAAAAATGGACATTCTAGGTCTGCCTCAACAGCACAGAGAGAGAGAGAGAGAGAGAGAGAGAGAGAGAGAGAGAGAGAGAGAGAGAGAGAGAGATGGTGTACTAAGTGTCTTCGCTAGGCGTCTAGAATGTTTGTCTTGTGCAAGAAAGCGTGATGCATAAAAAATATGACGTATTTTATAATCAAACTGCGTTTCGTAGGAATCAGTCTAACCGACCGGGCAGGCCTTGAAAAAGCCTCACGATGGGCGAAAATTTGGAGTAAAAGTTTTCAAACAAGACTGGCTTGGACTTCGTTATACTTTCTCTACATGACACCATACTCAGTCCTTCCTGCACGGTGCTGTGCCCAGGAGTCACAGAGAGCCTTGTTTTTCTGTGTGTGTGTGTGGGGGGGGGGGGGTTGTGTGTGGTGTGCGTGCGTGTGTGGGGGGGGTGCGTGTGTGTGTGCGTGTGTGTGTGTGGGGTGTGTGTGTGTGTGTGTGTTGTGTGTGTGTGTGTTGTGCGCGCGCGTGGGGTGTGTGTGTGTGTGTGTGTGTGTGTACGTGCGGCGCTGCGTGTGTGTGTGGGTGTGTGTGGGGTGTGTGTGTGTGTGTGTGTGTGTGTGTGTGTGTGTGGGGTGTGTCTGTCTGTTCTGTCTGTCCTGTCTGTCTGTCTGTCTGTCTGTCTGTCTTTTTTTCTCTCTCTCTCCTCTCTCTCTCTCTTCCTCTCTCTCTCTCTCTCTCCTCTCTCTCTCTCTCTCTCTCTCTCCCTCCTCCCTCCCTCCCTCCCCCTTCCTCTCTCTCCTCTCTCCACTCTCTCTTCTTCTCTTCCCCTCTTTTCTCCCCCTCCCTCTCGTCTCTCTCTCTCTCTCTCTCTCTCTCTATATATATACTTATATATATATGACCTTCGCGGTACACTCTTAGATAACTATGACGAATCCATTCTCTTTCTTCTTTCTGTTTGTACCCATTATCGTCAAGCGGTGACGTGCTGGGTAATGAGCTTCTGAGGCAGTTAGTGGAAAGAATCACCACGGAAGCTGACAGTGATGCTCCTTGAAACGTTCAGTGGTTTGGCAGATCGTTAGGGAACGTTAGGGGCCAAACTGGGCCCTGCAAATCGTCTCTGGAACTTGCTCCACCGCGCGCATGCAAACAACAAAAATCCACCTTGTTCTCTCTCTTTCCCCTCCCCTCTCTCTCGCTCTCTCTCTCTC
>JABMCL010003054.1:270000-275000 GCA_018857735.1 Alviniconcha marisindica
GACGCCCAGGTAATTATCCATGACGTTATTATCAGGTTGATTCTCAACGGAAGTAGCTAAGTAAGTAACTTGGTGTTTTACGCCCAGTCAACCATTACGGTTATATCAGGGCGATTCTCAACGGAAGCCAAGTCAGATGCCACTGCATACCAGAGAAGAAGAAGCATCAGGTCATTGCTTCCCGCTAAACGTAGAATCAGAAGACGCCGCCCCCCGACAATTATACTGTCAGAGTTCACATTGATTCTCAGCAGAAGAGGAGGGAGGGGAAAAGATTATGAGGGTGAGGGGGAAGAGGGAAGGAGGGAAGGAGAATGGGAGAGAGGGGGGGGGGAAGAGAGGGGGAAAGGGGAGAGAGAGGGGGGGGAGGGGGAGAGAGGGAGGGAAGGGAAGGAAGGGAGGAGCGAGAGAGGGGGGAGATGAGGGGGAGAGCGGGGGGAAGGGGTGGGAATTGAGAGAGAGGGGGGAGGGGCGAGAGAGGGAGGAGGGAAGGAGAAGGGGAGAGGGAGAGAGAGAAAGGAGAGGAGAGGAGAGAGAGAAGGACGAGAGAGGGAGACGCGAGGGAGAGAGGGAAGGTGGAGAGGAATGAAGGCGGCCGAAGAGTGGGGCGAGAAGGAGATGAGGAGAGCGGAGGAGGGAAGGAGAGAGAGGGAGAGAGGGAAGGAGAGAGAGGGAAGAGAGGGAAGGAGAGAGGGGAGGGAGGAAGGAGGGAGGGAGGGACGGAATGGAGAGAGAGGGAGGGAGGGAAGGAGAGAAGAGGGAGGAGAGAGGGGGAAAGGGGAAGAGGAGAGAGGAGAGGTGGGGAGGGGAGAAGAGAGAGGGGGGGGAGGAGGGAGAGGAGGAGGGAAGGAGAAGGGGAGAAGAGGGGAGGAGAGAGGGGAGAGAGGGGGAAGGGAGAGAGAGAGGGGGTAAGGGCGAGAGAGAGAGAGGGGGGGAGAAAGAGGGGAGGAGGAGGAAGAAGGGGAGAGAGGAGGGAGAGAGGGGGGAAGAGAAAAGGGGGAGGGGGAGAGAGGGAGGAGGGGGATAGACAGAGGGAGAAGGGGGAGAGAGGAAGAGGGAGACAGAGGGGGGAGGGGGAGAGAGAGAGAGAACTCGAGTGTACAAGCCATCTTGCAGCCTGACAGAAGTAGAGTCAGAGGTCATTCTCTCTCAGCAGAAGTAGAGTCAGAGGTCATTCTCTCTCAGCAGAAGTAGAGTCAGAGGTCATTCTCTCTCAGCAGAAGAAGAGTCAGAGGTCATTCTCTCTCAGCAGAAGTAGAGTCAGAGGTCATTCTCTCTCAGCAGAAGAAGAGTCAGAGGTCATTCTCTCTCAGCAGAAGTAGAGTCAGAGGTCATTCTCTCTCAGCAGAAGAAGAGTCAGAGGTCATTCTCTCTCAGCAGAAGAAGAGTCAGAGGTCATTCTCTCTCAGCAGAAGTAGAGTCAGAGGTCATTCTCTCTCAGCAGAAGTAGAGTCAGAGGTCATTCTCTCTCAGCAGAAGAGAGTCAGAGGTCATTCTCTCTCAGCAGAAGTAGAGTCAGAGGTCATTCTCTCTCAGCAGAAGTAGAGTCAGAGGTCATTCTCTCTCAGCAGAAGTAGAGTCAGAGGTCATTCTCTCTCAGCAGAAGTAGAGTCAGAGGTCATTCTCTCTCAGCGAAGTAGATTAGAGGTCAAAATTCCTCTCAGCAGAAGTAGAGTCAGAGGTCATTCTCTCTCGGGAGAAGAAAAGTCAGAGGTCATTCTCTCTCAGCAGAAGTAGAGTCAGAGGTCATTCCTCTCAGCAGAAGTAGAGTAGAGGTCATTCCCCTCTAGCAGAAGTAGAGTCAGAGGTCATTCTCTCTCAGCAGAAGTAGAGTCAGAGGCACTCTTGAGAAGTAGAGTCAGAGGTCATTCTCTCTCAGCAGAAGTAGAGTCAGAGGTCATTCTCTCTCAGCAGGGAAATAGTAGATCAAAATTTCCCTAGCAGAAGTAGAGTCAGAGGTCATTCTCTCTCAGCAGAAGTAGAGTCAGAGGTCATTCTCTCTCAGCAGAAGTAGAGTCAGAGGTCATTCTCTCTCAGCAGAAGTAGAGTCAGAGGTCATTCTCTCTCAGCAGAAGTAGAGTCAGAGGTCACATTGTCTCACAGAAGTAGAGACAGAGGTCATTCTCTCTCAGCGGAAGTAGACTTAGAGGTCAAATTGCCTCTCAGCAGAAGTAGAGTCAGAGGGTCATTCTCTCTCGGCAGAAGAAGAGTCAGAGGTCATTCTCTCTCAGCAGAAGTAGAGTCAGAGGTCACATTGCCTCTAAGCAGAAGTAGGTAGAGGTATCCTCGTACTACAACGACATCAGTAGAGTCGGAGGTCACATTGATTCTCAGCAGAAGTGTGTGCAGGCCAGCCGCACCGTGACCGAAGTAGTAACGTCTGGGGTTGCGGGCAATGAGATTAAACGCTGTGTGTAAAGGATGTGGATTTGACTATGCGTAATGACACTGCGAAAGCAGGACAAACGTCCGCAAGGTTACTGCACCTTTCGGACCTCATCATTCTCAGATAAGTATGTGCGGGGTGGACATCGGTCACTTTCCAATTAATCCACAGGTCAAGTTCTTAGCTCGGCGTCCGTGATGGTGAGTGCTTGCATCCTCAGTGTCCTTCCGCTGCGCGGCTCCATCCAGCTTCTCTGTCTCTGTCTCTCTGTTTCTGTCTGTCTGTCTGTCTGTCTGTCTGTCTGTCTGTCTGTCTGTCTGTCTGTCTGTCTGTCTGTCTGTCTCTCTCTCTCTCTCTCTCTCTCTCTCTCTCTCTCTCTCTCTCTCTCTCTCTCTCTCTCTCTCTCTCTCTCTCTCTGCCTGCTTGCCTGCCCTCCATCCTCTCTCTCTCATACACACACGCGCACACGCACGCACACACGTATACACTCCACAAACACACACACACACACACACACACACACACACACACACACACACACACACACACACACACACACACACACACACACACACACACACACACACAAAATCGGCTCACAAAGAGAGACAGATATAGATATACAGAGAGAGAGAGAGAGAGAGAGAGAGAGGAGAGAGAGAGAGAGAGAGAGAGAGAGAGAGAGAGAATACTCAAGGATAACGATTTTCAGTTGGCACCTAGTCTTATAGTCTGTCCTTGCTATAAACAACAACAACAAAACACACAAAGACATAACATATGCAAAGTAGAGCGGAGAGAGAGAGAGAGGGAGAGAGAGAGAATGCTTTATTTACGAAGGTAATAGATATATAAGCATGTAGGCTTTTTTACACCCAGCCCTCGCCAAAACAAGGGACTATTCGATATCTAATTATACACATTTTCTCAGCTACAACACACCGGTACACACATGGAATAAATTAAGTTTAGACATCAAACATGACATGAGACAGGCGGGAATAGGAGCAAGAGAGAGAGGGGGGAGGGAAGAGGGGAGAAAGAGAGGGGAGGGGAGAGAGGGAGAGGAGAGAGAGAGGACAGGGGGGAGAGGGGGAAGGGGAGAGAGGGGGAGGGGGAGAGAGGAGGGGGAGAGAGGGGAAGGGGAGGAGAGGGGGAGGGAGGGGGAGGGGAGGGGGGAGGGGAGAGAGGGGAGGGGGAGAGAGGGGGGAGGGGGAGAGAGAGGGGGAGGGGGGAGGAGAGGAGGGGGGAGGGGGAAGAGGGGAGGGGGAGAGAGAGAGGGAGGGGGGAGAGAGAGGAGAGGGGGAGAGGGGGAGGGGAGGGGGAGGGAGAGGAAGGGGAGGGGGGAGAGGTGGGAGGGAAAGAGAGAAGGGAAGGGGGAGAGAGGGGGAGAGAGAGGGGAGGGGGGAGAGAGAAGAGGGAGAGGGAGAGAGGGGGAGAGGGGGAGGAGAGGAGGGGGGAGAGGCGAGAGAGGGAAAAGAGAGGGGAAGGGAGGGGGGAGGGGGAGAGAGGGAGGGGGAGAGAGGGGAGGGGGGAGAGAGAGGGGAGGGGAGGGGAGGAGGGAGAGGGGAGAGAGGGGGGAAAGGGGGAGAGGAGGGTGAAAGAGAGAGGGAAGGGGAGAGAGGGGGAGACAGAGGGGAGTGGGGAGAGAGAGGGGACAGAAGGAGGGGAAGAGAGAGGGAAAGGGGGAGAGAAGGAGGGGGAGACAGGGGGAGAGGGGGGAAAGGGGGGAGAGGGGGGGGGAGAGAGGGAGGGGAGAGAGGGAGAGGGGAGAGGGGGGGATGGGGAGAGAAGGAGGGGAGAGAAGGAGGGGGAGAGAGAGGGAGGAGGGAGAGAGAGAGAGGGGAGGGGGAGGGGAGAGAGGGAGAGGGAGAGGAGAAGGGGGAGAGGGGGGAGGTGAAGAGAGACGAGGAAGGGGGGAGAGAGGGGGAGACAGAGGGGGAGTGGGGAGAGAGAGGGGGCAGAAGGGAGGGGGAAAGAGAGAGGGAAAAGGGGGAGAAGGAGGGGAGAAGGGGAGAGAGGGGAAGGGGGAGAGAGGAGGGGAGAGAGGGGAAGGGGGAGAGAGAGGGAGGGGGAGAGAGAGGGGGGAGGGGAGAGAGAGAGGGAGAGAGGGAGGGGAGAGAGGGGAGAGGGGGAGAGAGAGAGGGAGGGGGGAGAGGGGGAGGTGTGAAAGAGAGAGGGAAGGGGGGAGAGAGGGGGAGACAGAGGGGGGAGGAGAGAGGGGACGAAGTGGAGGGGAAGAGAGAGGGAAAGGGGGAGAGAAGGAGGGGAGACAGGGGAGAGAGGGGAAGGGGAGAGAGGGAGGGGAGAGAGAGGGGGGGAGAGAGAGGGAGAGGGGGAGAGAGGGGGAGGGAGAGAGAGAGAGGGGAGGGGGAGAGAGAGACGGAGAGGGGGAGAGAAAGGGACAGAGGGGGGAGGCAGAGAGAGAGAGAGAGAGAGGGAGGGAAAGCGTGAAGGGGTGATGAGAAGGACTACCTCAATCTGTTTCCTGCTAAGTACCGCAGCTGTTAAGTTCGCTGAGGTTTTCTGCCGACACTGTTACGTTTATGCCAACGACGGCCGGGGCTTCGATCATCACGTGCCGTACGTATCACCTCCAAGCTTTCTGACCGCG
>JABMCL010003054.1:285000-292500 GCA_018857735.1 Alviniconcha marisindica
GGCGTTCGATGGTGTGATGTCAATGCCGAATGCTGAATCCGAATAAAGTGCACCGCTAGTCCACCAGTACAGTACACCTGGCGGTCAGGAATAAAGCTTGCGGAGAAAGAACAGAGCCTATCACAACATAGTTCAGGAGCTGTGTGAGAATCGAGGTGGCCATCCTGGGCTGTCCGTCCTAACGAACCTTCTGGTTTCCGTGGACGTAAACCTATATTGAACCATGCTTCCGCATTGGTCACAGCTTGTCCCTAATATGTCAACTGACATCTGAGGACATTAAGCATCACTTCATCATCACAGAGCCTATAGCGAGGAGCCCTCTATCACTCTACATGTTCTTTGCGTCACACTACGACCCAAACCGTACAGGCTATTGGGCGGTTTAGCGACTCTGGTTTGCACGAGTGAATGCCCTAGCTCCGTAATCTTTCACGCAAGAAGTCGCAAAAGGTCGCAGCTGCCACTTCCGGGCCCCTTTCTGAGTAGTCGTTGGTTCACGTTGTGTATAGCAATGGAAGTTGAACCTGGAATTGGGAAGCAGTACTGTCGCGTTTGAGAAAATTACAAGGGAAAGGTGATGGAGGAATGGAACAAAGTGTCTTTGCATCGTTTTTTACGGCTAACCAGAAGAACGTGAGATCGTGGGGAAAAATGCAGTTTTGGGCAGCCTATAGCGTGAGCAACAAGTTATTGCTCGCTTCCAGATGCATTCTGACTACGGGCCTTCAAAAGTGCCATTAAAGCTTACACCGTAAACTTCGCGAATTCACTGTCACCGCCTTCCATTGTGAAGAAAGTACGCACCAGAAGTAAAAGTTGTCAAGGGACTTAAGCGATGCCGTGCAAAAGTCAAAGGAGTTAACAACCCCGCCCAATGGAGGATGCCGCACACACTCCGAGCATCGCTTTCCGGCATCTTCCTCCAGCATCGCTTTCCGACACCTTTCTCCAAACTCTGCCAGAATTGGTTACGACACTGAAGGGGCACTCTTTATCACCGCGCAGCTGTCCACAGAAGTTATCAGGTGTGAGTACTAATAAGACTGTGGAAGTAACATAGCGTCCAAGCACGCACGTAAAAATAAGGCGCGTCCGCCTCGGATATAAAAGAGTTCCGTCTCGATTCAAACGAGGTGAGCCGGTTTGGCCTAGCGGTAAGGCGTTAGACTAGTAAGAAGGACCTCGGATCGAATCCGCTTCGGCTCTCCTTTCTCTTCAAAACTTGTGGTCTGTGGACACTGTCTTGTGACTTTGTCCCTAACAGTTAATAAAATATTAAAATGGCTCTCATCGCTGCGGGAGTCATTCTGGTGGTCACAGTGTAGCGATAGGTATATAATCTCCCTCTTCCCCTACCTCCATACCCTCTTGCCCCCCCCCCCCTTCTCCCCGTCCCTAATAAGCCTTATGGTTTCTGTGGACGTTAAGCACCATGTTTACTTACTTATTTCAAACGGGTTTGGTTTTATTTGTGTTGGCGTAAGCAACAAGGGCGGATATAAAAGAAATGCCTGATATAATTTGAGTTGTCTGTTACAAAGTCACTGCCTTCTGAACATCAACGAAAGCTGTTAGCTGACAGTCTTTTGAGACCTATGGCTTAATCAGTTATGGCAGTGGTTGAGGGAAGGATATCGTAAACTATCATTGGCAAGAGCTGCCACAAGTATCATTTTTGTCACGACAAAACAATCGAGATAAAAAACCTTTGTCGAGATAAATATTTGTCGCTACAAACATAATTTTGTCACAAAACGTTTGTCGCGTACTTTTGTCGTGTTTGTCGCGATAAAATATGTCTTTTGTCGCGACAAAAGTATGCTTGTCACGACAAAAGTGACATATTTTTTGTCGCAACAAGCTTATTTTTGTCGCGACAAAAGACGCGTTTTGTCCCGACAAACACAAACACGTGTTTGTGGCGACAAAACTGTTGTAGCGACAAAAATTATACTTATGGCAGCTCCCGCCAATGAATGTAATTAAACCAGTGCTTGTAGTCTGGATTCCGCGCTAAGCTGTAATTAAGCCTAAACGACAACCATATGCAGCTGCCTCACAAGCTTTCTGTCGGACCGCCACACTGTGCTACTGTCACCAGCCGACTGCACGTTGATTTGAGACTGATTCTTAACTGACACTGACCGTGCTTTCAGTGTCTTGAAGATCACGTAGGAAACGCCACTGGGCCCTGCTTACTTCCCTTGAATGTTTCAGTCGGATTCTACCGCTATCGAATGTTTCGGTCGGATATTCCACCAGTCTGAACACTAGTGTGCGTGTTGGCAAAACGTGGCGTGTTTTTTTGTTTTGTTTTGTTTTTTGTTTAGTTTAGTTTTTTTTAATATTATGGCTATTATTTGTAACGTTCTGACTGGCCGCAGTAGCGCGGTTGATTGGCAGTCCGGAGACTTCCATATTCTAGACTGACGACCGACAATGTACGTGACAACATCTGTGTGTATAGCCATCCTTGGCAGGTCTCAGAGCAGTGGGTACGTCTTTGGAGGTATCGTGGCAATGAAATAACCACAAAAAGAGAAAGGAGAGAGAGTAAGTAATTTGGTGTTTTACGCCCAGTGAAAGGAGAGAGAGGGAGGGAGGGAGAGAAAGAGGGGGAGAGAGAGGAAGAAAGAGAGAGGGGGAGAGAGGGAGGGTGGGAGAGAATGCAGAGAGAGAGAAGAATGGAGGGAGAGATGGAGGGAGAGTGGGAGGGAGAGAGAGAGAGAGAGCTCAGATGAGCCGTGTTGTTTCGATAATGAAATTTCAACAACTGACTGATTGCTTTGCGCAGAAATCAGATCCCCCATTACCCCCCCCCCCTCCCCTCCTCCCCCCTTTTGTTTTGTTTTTGTTTTTGTTTTATTTTTTTGTTTTGTTTTGTTTTTTTGTTTTTTGTGGCCAATACTACTGAGGGGTTGCTCATGCAATACCTGTCCATCAGCTTCGTCAACTACCGCATGGACAGTCGTTCCCGACCCACTATCCCACTAACACACTTACTGTTCCATGATAATGTCGCCTATCGACCAAAGTCCGCAAGGAGTAGCTGTACTGTTAATGCGAGATGAAAATAACTCGCTCTCTCTTCCAGGCCTCGGAGATGCTGCAGACACCGTATTGACGTCCCCTCTTCCCCTTAGCCTTGATTGCACGCGCACAACACGCGACGGGTTTGACGTAGCCGTATTCATACGCGCCCCTTCAGGAAATCAGGTGATCGCCGTGAATGGGTTCCCCCTACCATGGGAGACAATGCTGGCTGGCCAGGGGAAGACAATCGGGCAAAAAAGCCAGGTGGAGACGGCGCGAAATTACTGGCCTTTGAGGGGTCCACATATTGACACTGTTTATCGATATCAATCTGCCGAGGGTCAGTCAAGGGAGATAAATTGCTTCAGCCGCGGGGCGGGGAAAGTACGTGTAGAGCCGCGACCTAGGCTGGAATGGATGAGTGCTAGAGTGTCCGAGTGATGCTGCCGCTCTGTGGTTAGTGTGTAATTCTGCCCTGGCTTGGGGTGTGTCACAACACGCTGACATCAGCAAGATTACAGTAACATATTGCTATGCACTGACGTATTGCCTTGTTACCGCAGTAGCACGACAAAGGTCCCGCTCATTCTGCCAAAAGTGTAGGTAGCAGGTCACAGCTAGACACGTATGCACCCCACGTCTGTGGCTTTTCATGAAGTGGCGTGACATGGTGCGTGGTTGTATGGTGTGCACAGAACGCGCCAAGACGGCCGCAGTTTCACGCGACACCAGCCATGCAACAACCAAGCGCTGTAAGTGCATCACCTCGGTACAAATTAAACCGCGCTATGTAGAGCTACTTTCACTCATTTTGAATCACACGCTACAAAAACGCAGTGAGTCTGCTCGAGAGCGGAGAATACGCTATATAAAAGCGACCATCGTCATCATCATCATCACCATAGCTATGTGGGAACTATCTTCAGCCATGCTGATTAATCTCCTCGCAAAACAGCATCTACTTTCTAGAACTGGTGATAAATCCTCCGAAGACGTCATGTGGCTGCCCATGCGACGGGGTAATCAAAGAAAAACGGTTACATATGCAATCATCTCACCCTATGAAATAAAAAAAATTATGTTATTATTATTATTACTACT
This sequence comes from Alviniconcha marisindica, assembly GCA_018857735.1. Lineage (NCBI taxonomy): Eukaryota > Metazoa > Mollusca > Gastropoda > Provannidae > Alviniconcha > Alviniconcha marisindica. Next base: position 289,138 of record JABMCL010003054.1, read on the forward strand.
ACTACTACCACTACTACTACTACGATTATTGGTCGCTTTTACATATCAAAGAAAAACGGTTACACATGCCATCATCTCACCCTCTGAAATTGATTTTTTATGTTACTACTATACTACTACTACTACTACTACTACTACTACTACCACCACCTCCACCACCACCACCACACTACTACTACTACTACTACTACTATTGGTCGCTTTTACATATCAAAGAAAAACGATTACACATGCAATCATCTCACCCTATGAAATTGATTTTGTATGTTACTACTACTACTACTACTACTACTACTACTACTACTACTACTACTACTACTACTACTACTATTGATTGCTTTTACATAGCGCTATTCTCTGCTCTCGAGTAAATTCACTGCGGTCATGTCGCACATGGTTCTGAATGATAAACTGTGACCTTTTATAGCGCGTTTTTGTTTTTTGTTTTAATCCACCGAAGTGGAGTACTAACATGTTACAAGGCTGGTGCCACGTGAAACTACTTCCGTCTCGAGGGCGAAACTGTGGAGCTGATGGAGAAAATGTGGGGCTGATGTAGAAGCTGTGGAGCTGATGGAGAAGATGAGAAGCTTTGGAGCTCGTGGAGAAGCTATTGAGCTGTTGGAGAAGATGTGGAGCTGATGCAGAAAGTGTGGAGCTGGTAGAGAAGCTGTGGAGCTGACGGAGAAAGTGTGGAGCTGTGGAGCTGATGGAGAAGATGTGGAGCTGATGCAGAAGGTGTGGAGCTGATGGTGAAGCTGTGGAGCTGACGGAGAAGGTGTGGAGCTAATGGAGAAGCTGTGGAGCTGACGGAGGTGTGGAGCTGATGGTGAAGCTGTGGAACTGCAGCCAAGACCAGGAGACAAGTGGACCAAGCCTGGACGAGCGTGATTCAGATCTAAACGGCATGACCATTAATTCCACTGATACACCAGCGAAGAAAAGGAGGGCGACAGAGAGATGCAACCATTCGATCGGTCGGCATGGAGTTTCGTAAACAGGCCTGAATCATCGGAGTTGCACGAGTCGTTTTTTACACCAATAAAACTTGTAAGTTTCCTACAGAGAAACTCTTCGTGGCAGTAGACAGACACTCGAGTTCGCCTGTAGCAACGCAATCAGTCTGTCGCAGATGATATTCTCGCAATTCATACAAATTGCACTGATATCTCTTTCGCGCGGTTTCAAGGTAAAGAACTACGCCGATAACTCTCATTAAGATTAAAAATGACTGGTTTGTGTGTCGGTATCAAGCCAGTTATTCGTTTTCCATTGGAAACTAATGCTCTTTTAAACGGCTCCTGGGAAACCAAACGGCTATATTTCAGGGAGATAACTGCGTGTTTCTGCTGAGGCCGATTCAGCGTCACGTCAGCTCAGTGAGATATGTGAAACTCTCTCTCGATCGCCATGACGATGTGTGACTGTCGAGGCACAATTCTCTTAGTGCTTCATAGTCATAGTATAAGGGGCGGGGTGGGGTGTGGGTGTGGGTGTGTGGGCACAATTCTCTTAGTGCTTCATAGTCATAGTATAGGGGGGGTGGGGTGTGGGTGTGGGTGTGTGGGCACAATTCTCTTAGTGCTTCATAGTCATAGTATAGGGGGCGGGGTGGGGTGTGGGTGTGGGTGTGTGTGGGCACAATTCTCTTAGTGCTTCATAGTCATAGTATAGGGGGCGGGGTGGGGTGTGTGTGTGGTGTGTGTGGGCACAATTCTCTTAGTGCTTCATAGTCATAGTATAGGGGCGGGGTGGGGTGTGGGGGTGGGTGGAAATGTGGTTGTTGGGGTGGGTAGTGGGGTGAAATAGTTATCACTCCGTCTGGCTCAGGTCTGCTCGTCTGTGACGTGTAATGTGTTACTTTGACATTTTAATGAGAAGAACAAGAGGAAGAACGTTCATTTCTACAACGCGGTATCCCACTGACAAGGTTGAGTACGTAATTTGGTGTTTTACGCTCAGTCAACCGGTACTGTTATATCAGGGCGAGCGACAAGGTTGAGTAAGTAGCTTGGTGTTTTACGCCCAGTCAACCATTACGGTTATATCAGGGCGAGTGTCAAGTTGAGCTAACTGCGCTTTACAAGATCTCTAAAAATGTTGACATTAAGCCTAAAGAATAACATCACACACACGCACACGCACGCACGCACACATACACACGCACGCACGCACGCACGCACGCACGCCTCACACATACAAACACACACACACTACACACAAAACACACACACACATCACACACACACACACACACACACACACACACACACACACACACACACACACACACACACACACACACACACACACACACACACACACACACACACACACACACACACACACTGATTTAACCTCTTCACAGTCCGAACCGATAGATTTTCCGGGCTGAAAAGAGCAAATAAAGGCCTATACTCACTCACTCACTCACTCACTCACTTACTCACTTACTTACTTACTTGCTTGCTTGCTTGCTTAATTTGTGCCTATCGGCATTTAGCATTTAGGGCAGCGACAAAGGCCTTCCATGTCGTCCTGTCTGTCATAAATCATGCATGTGTATGGCAATCCTCTCTCTCGTCTCTCTCTCTCTCTCTCTCTCTCTCTCTCTCTCTCTCTCTCTCTCTCTCTCTCTCTCTCTCTCTCTCTCTCTCTCTCTCTGGATGTGTGTGTGTGTGTGTGTGTGTGGTGTGGGAGAGAGAGAGAGATGAGAGGGAGAAGAGGGAGAAAGAGAGGAGAGAGAGAGAGTGGAGAGAGAGAGGAGAAGGAAGAGAGAGAGAGAGAGAGGAGGTTGTGTGTGTGTGTGTGTGGGTGTGTGTAGCAAACTCGTAAAAAACAACGCACTCGTATAACCTTGTCGATGTGCTCACAAACTTTGCATTGTATCGTTACTTTGTATTCAAAAACACCTTGTTTAAGCCAAACGAATGCTAGAATGCAAAGAAAAAAGGAAAAAAAGTTCCGCACGGCCACAGGGCCGTTAACCGCTTATCTTGGGGACATAACCCAGTAGCCTCCCTTGCCAGAAGATAAGCTAAGTCTTTACACCTCGCAAACTGTCGCAGGCATATATCTGTAAAATGCACATTCAAGCTTTTTTTATGTTTTTCTTTGTTTCGTGATTTTGCGTTCATGTGATATGCTTTAAAGGGGCTACATCTCAAACTCCCACATCAACAATAACTCCCTTATCAACGTTCGATAATTCATGGTGGCGCTTTTGTTTCTTTCGCAAGTTATGGCTCTTTTGTAGAACTAAGCTTCTCAAAATATGTTCCGGAAGGAGTCGAAGAGAGAAAGCTATGGATACTTAAAAACGAGAATTTTGTTTTAAAATGCCGTTCAAATTTTATATTGCAT
>JABMCL010003054.1:305000-315000 GCA_018857735.1 Alviniconcha marisindica
TCCTATCGATAAAAACAGGTACGCATCACAATACAGGGGTGACTAACGAAAGAATATGTATAATATAAACTTAGATTCGTCTCCGGCGGAAAAGGACTGTTAGTAATGCCATCTAGGAGGATTAATGTGTTCCTGAATGGCTGCTCTCGCCTTGAAAGAAGAAGAATAACAATAATAATAATAATGATAGGTTATTTATGGCGCCCCATTCTCGTAAGAGTCTAGAGCGCTTACAAAGACGTGAGGACATGGTCATTTCATCACGCACACACACACACACACACACACACACACACACACACACACACACACACACACACACACACACACACACACACACACACTGGGAGCGCTATTGATGACAATTGTCTTACGTCTTTCCCTAGAAAAATGTTAGGCGATCTGCAACATTTTTCATGTGTGAGCTCTGGAGTTAATCATCCTTATCTGTTGATGCCCAAGTTACTGTGACGATGCTGTGGAGACATGTCTTCTAGATCTGGTCACGATACTGCATAGGAACTGTCTTTCACCTGTTCCATGCAATTACTCTCAACTTCCAGCTAGCAACGTTTTGTCATCGAACGCTTTGATTCCGAAACAGTCCACACAATACAATACAATACAATAATACTGTATTAATCCTTAAAAAGGCAATTCAGTAATTAGTCTACAAAATATGTCTTGCATCCGGTTTTTTACTGTGTATTATAATTGCCTCTGGGTTATGTGTTAAATCGTTCGCTGGTGGTTTCATAGTTTTGAGTTTCTGATGACGTTAAGCGAGAGACGTACGCATGACTTTTTTTCTGGCCGAAATGAAAAGAATCAACACAATAAAAAATAAAAGTAAAAAATAGGCAAAGTTGTTTTTGATTCTTTGTTTGTTGTTGTTGTTGTTTTCTAGTCTTTTCTATGGATGAAAAATGTACAGCGCCGCTAACCGTTGTGTTCCTTGTGTCAGCCTTGTCTGGCATTTTGTGGAATGGTTAAGAGGGGTCCACATCAAGATTACTTCCTAAGCAGCAGCATAAAAAGTTTATAAACCATCGCGCCAGCTACGCTCTTTTTCTAACACTTCCAATCCATTCCCTGTCTTCCCTCTGTGCACACGCACTCGCTTGGTCACATATCTTCCTTTTTATGCTACACTGTCTGTGTGGAACAGTCTCCCTTGCAAAGGGAGATCATCAAACACATTCACATCTTTTAAATCATCTGTGAGATCTCACCTCTTATAGCTAGCCTATTGACTCTGTGTGTGTGTGTGTGTATGTGTGTGTGTGTGTGTGTGTGTGTGTGTGTGTGGTGTGTGTGTGTGTGTGTGTTGCGTGCGCGCGCGCGGTGTGTGTGTGTGTGTGTGTGTGTGTGTGTGTGTGTGTGTGGTGTGTGTGTGCGCGCGCGGGTGTCTGTACGTGTGTGTGTGCGTGCGTGCGTGCGTGCGTGAGTGTCTGTGTGTGTGTGTGTGTGTGTGTGTGTGTGTGTGTGTGGTGGTGTGTGTGTGTGTGTGTGTGTATGTGAGCGGGTTTGTTTGACTGTTCTCTGGTTCTTTGCTTTGTAATGGGTCACGAGCTTCAATCTGGAGAAATGGCACATAAAAGAGTACATTATCATTATTATAAGAGAGTACATAAAAGAGTACATCATAATTATTATAAGAGAGTACATAAAAGAGTACATCATCATTATTATAAGAGAGCACATTTGTTTGACTGTTCTCTGGTTCTTTGCTTTGTAATGGGTCACGAGCTTCAATCTGGAGAAATGGCACATAAAAGAGTACATTATCATTATTATAAGAGAGTACATAAAAGAGTACATCATAATTATTATAAGAGAGTACATAAAAGAGTACATCATCATTATTATAAGAGAGCACATAAAAGAGTACATCATAATTATATAAGAGAGTACATCAAAGAGTACACATCATTATTATAAGAGAGTACATCAAAGAGTACATCATCATTATTATAAGAGAGTACATCAAAGAGTACATCATCATTATTATAAGAGAGTACATCAAAGAGTACATCATCATTATTATAAGAGAGTACATCAAAGAGTACATCATAATTATTATAAGAGAGCACATCAAAGAGTACATCATCATTATTATAAGAGAGTACATCAAAGAGTACATCATCATTATTATAAGATAGTACATAAAAGAGTACATTATCATTATCATAAAGCCACACCAGCTTCAGATACCCCATCGATTGCCACAGTGATTTAGCTAGGTAACGCCGTCGGTTGGCAAAGGCTGGCTTGAGTTAGACTCACGAACTGGTTGTTAATTTGACATTGTTGCTTTGATTTAGCTGCTAATTGTAATCCTGGCTCGCTCGCTCCCCCGACGCCGCCGAACGCCCGCCGCCAGCCCGCCCGCAGTGAGTCGCTGATTAACCCCTTCACTGCCACAGCCTGTACAATTTCCGGGCTGAATAGTGCTCACATACACGCCTTTAAAACAGTGTATTTGATGGTCCTGGAACAAATCTGTTTTCAATCCTGTGTGCATTTTGACAGAAGTCCTTTCACGTGCTCATACCAAAGGAGAAAGAAAAGAAAAAAGCCTTAATGATTTCAAGTTTGACACTTTCATTGGTCGTTTTCTGACTGACACGCTTTCACGTGCTCATACCAAAGGAGGAAGAAAAGAAAAAAGCCTTAATGATTTCAAGTTTGACACTTTCATTGGTCGTTTTCTGACTGACACGCTGGCAAGCGTGGCAGTGAAAGGACTAACTCGTTCCTAATCTGTGAAATGCAGATCCAACGAGTTGATTGCACCAGACGACGGTGGAGTCCGTCCCGCTGTATACTAGTAAATAAACAGTTATAACCATCGGCTGCTGCTACGTTGGGTACCGTGGGAGTTGTTGGCCTGAGAGAATAATACGTGGATGCCCTGATCATGTATGTCTAAACTCTGTAGAGACTCAACACACAAGGGAGGTTAATCAGCGCTCGAAAGAAACACAAAAACAAAGACATGAGTCACCTACGCCGGTAACTCTCATCTGGCATGTGAGTAAATACAAGGCACATAAACTCCACATCCTCAGTATATTTTCAGAAACCGTTCCAGTGAAAACAGGTGTGAGTGTGTGTGTGTGTGTGTGTGTGTGTGTGTGTGTGTGTGTGTGTGTGTGGTGTGTGTGTGTGTGTGCGCGCGCGCGCGCGTGTGTGTGTGTGTGTGTGTGTGTGCGTGCGTGTTTGCATGCGTGTGTGTGTGTGTGTGTGTGTGTGTGTGTGTGTGTGTGTGTGTGTGCGCGTGCTTGCGTGTGTGTGTGTGTGTGTGTGTGTGTGTGTGTGTGTGTGTGTGTGTGTGTGTGTGTGTTTTCTTACCTTTTTTTTTAAATAATTTATTTTTCTTCTGTCTTTCTCTTTTTCTTCTTTCTTCTTTGTTACCTTTCCCAGCAGCAAGGGTATACGCTTTGATCTCTCCATGCAAGTACAGCCACATGACGAGAGGTCTAAAGAATGCGTAGCAAGCCTTCCGCTCAGTCGCGGCTTATTCAGTTGCTATTGCTGCGTCCATGTACACGAAGAACACGAAACGCGCGCGGCATCGGTTGTAAAGCGTCCGTCAAAAGGAGTCTGGAGACATCCTGCATATAATTATTACTTATTAGGCGGCGCAGGCGGGGTTCATTGACTCCCTTGATTTTTTACCCAGCATCGTTTAAGTCCCTTGGCTTTTTTTGCTTCTCTCTCTCTCTCTCTCTCTCTCTCTCTCTCTCTCTCTCTCTCTCTCTCTCTCTCTCTCTCTCTCTCTCTCTCTTCTTTTCTTTTCTTTTCTTTTCTTTTCTTCTTCTTCTTCTTCTTCTTCTTCCGGGGCATACTTTCTTCACAATGGAAGGCGGCGACAACGAATTCGCAAAGTTTACATTGCCAACTTTAACCCCTTAACTGCCCCAGCTCGTAAATTTTCCGGGATGAAAAGCGCACGCATACACGTCCAGAAACATCATATTTGATGGGCCTATAACAAACCTGCTTTCGATACTGCGCATTTCGGTAGAAGTCCTTTCCCGTGTTCATGTGAATGATGTCAAATTTGTCACTTCTATTGGTCATTTTTCGAGTGATGGTGCGGCAAGGACCGCATTGAAAGGGTTAAAGGCATTTTGGGAGGTCCGTAGTCAGACTGTGTCTGGCAACAAGCAAAAACGTGTTGCTCGTGCAATAGGATGCCAAAAAACGCATTTTGTTTTCAACGAACTCGCGATCTTCTGGTCAGCCGAGAAACGATGCACAGACACTTTATTCCATCCTCCGTAACCTTTCCCCTGTAATTCTTGCAAACTCAAAAATAGAGGCATTTGTACTGCTTTGCAATTCTATGTTCAGCTTCCGTTGTTGTACACAGCGTAAAGCAACGCCTACTCAGAAATCGACCCGGAAGTGGCAGCTGCGATCTTTGGCGACTTCTTGGGCGAAAGATTACGAAGGGCATTCACTCTTGCAAACCAGCTACGCTGAAGTGTCCAATAGCTACATGTCTTAATTGTTTGGTTGCGGGCACGAAAACTCATTCGGCATATGCTGTAAAGCGTCCCTCAAAAGGAGTCTGGATCTAGTCATCCTGCATATGGCTACGCGTCATTGTTTAGCTGCGGGCACAAAAACTCATTTGATATCTGCTGTAACAGCGTCCCTCAAAAGGATTCTGGATCGAGACATCCTGCATATGGTTACGGGTCATGGTTTGGCTGCGGGCATGTACGCCGTGTATATACCCACACCCAGCACGATGCAGTATGGACGTCGCCGACAGTTCAGCGCCTGACGATTGCAGACGAAGCGGGAATGTAGATGTGTATCTCAGTTACATGGCACAAGACTTTCGCCGGTGATTGTGTTACACCATGCAGCCATCTCGCTTAATTCCTGGGGGCTTTGCTTCTCTTCGCGTGGAAGAGAGAGACGTAGACAAAGGAAGCACTCGATGATCTCCCTTTGGCGTGTAGGCTCTTGGATGGGTCATGGTCATGATTGGAATAAAACAGGGTGATAGTGGCCAGCGATGAAAGCCGACAGGGTTGATTAATTAATTTTGTGTAGATAATTCTTATACTTGCTGTTATTAGAACAGTAAGTTTTAAGAGGGGGTCCTCGGGAAGTGGCAATTTTATGTGATGTGCACAGCTTGATGCCAGTTGGAGTTTCATGTATTTATCTATGAATGACTTTTTACCTGGATGTTTATTTGCCGTTGCTGTACTTTAATGATGTTTTACGATTGAAGTGAATGTGTGATGAGTGTACTTGGCTCAAAAAAACATTCCTCGTGCAATTGTATTGACACTTGGCAATAAAATTGTATTGTAAAGGACGAGAGAGAGCCATCGTCATTAGTCAGACGAACATTGGAACTGTTTGAAAGGCAATGTTGGAACTTTTCTGGCAGACGAAGTGGAGCGCATAATTTATGGGCTTTTCCGAGTGCCAAAATACCGTCTCAATCGAACTGCAGTGGACTGTGGTAATCCAGTCTTTGTTGATGTGTGAAATGGATATAATTAGTTGCTGCGGATTACGTTGTAGCCTTTCTTGAGGTATAAAATGGGTATAATTATGTTAGTGCGGATTACGTTGTAGCCTTTCTTGATGTGTGAAATGGGTGTAATTATATTAGTGCGGATTACATTGCAGCCTCTCTTGATGTGTGAAATGGGTATAAGTATATTAGTGCGGATTAAATTGTAGCCTTTCTTGATGTATGAAATGGGTATAATAGTGCGGATTAAGTTGTAGCCTTTCTTGATGTATGAAATGGGTATAATAGTGCGGATTAAGTTGTAGCCTTTCTTGATGTATGAAATGGGTATAATAGTGCGGATTAAGTTGTAGCCTTTCTTGATGTATGAAATGGGTATAATAGTGCGGATTAAGTTGTAGCCTTTCTTGATGTATGAAATGGGTATAATAGTGCGGATTAAGTTGTAGCCTTTCTTGATGTATGAAATGGGTATAATAGTGCGGATTAAGTTGTAGCCTTTCTTGATGTATGAAATGGGTAAAATTATATTACCTCGGATTACATTATGCCGGATCCGAATTCCCACATCCGATTCGGTTCCGTTCTTCCAAAGACAGCCCCGGTCGTATTGTGGTAAAACCGACCCGGATCCGATCTGGATGTCCTGGTCAGGTTTTAGCCAAACGCATCTGGTCCGGAAACCAGCTGGTGTACAAGATACAATGGACCCGGTTTCTGGCAGAACGCAACCGGCCCGCTACCAATTTCCCACTTTCCGACTCGGTTGCGTTCTTCCACAGAAGGCCCGGATCTTATTATGCAAAAACAGCCCGGATCCGATTTGGTCCTGGCTGTCAGGTTTTGGCCAAATGGATCCGGTCCGGAAGCAAGCCTGTGTGCAAGAACCATCCGGCCTGCTTCTGGCCAACGCTTCCGAGCCGATCCGGATCGGATGCGAATCGGATCTGTCCTATTTACTGGATTTAGCTCATGATTATAGGTGTACCGCGTTCTTTGGCCTTCATGGGCATGTTTGACATTTCTCAAGAGTTGCCTTGTTGACTATAATGGAGCAACACTTGTCTCGCTTGTAACTGTGGCTTGTTAGAGACACGCCGTGCGCGAGCAGATTACAAACACGGTCAGAACGTGCTGATTCAGGCGCCAGCCATCGTGTCTCCTTTGGAAGCCTAGCTGTCATTGTTCATAAGGGGAAGCGTATGGAAGAAACTGTTGTTGATCGCTTTTGTGTAACGCCATTATCCGCTCTTGAGCAGACTCACGGCGCTCGTATGTGATACTGCATGAGGGAATAGCTTTTTATAGAGCGTTTTTGAATATCCACCGAAGTGGTGTACTTACAGCGATGGCTTGGCTGGTGCCACATGAAACTGCTGCCGTCTGGGCGAGTTCTGTGTGTGCGCCGTACAACCATGCACCGTGTCATTTAGTGCAAAGCGACATACGTAAGATGCATGCGTGTTTAGATGTAACCTGCCATCTGCACGTTTGGCAGAATGACCGTGATCTTTTACGTGCTACTGCCGTAACACGGAGGTGGAACGGATACGGAAATAAGGGTCAGCACAGAAAGTTGACCCTGGAGAAGAAAATTGTCCCGCCGCTCCTGCAGGGATTCGAACACGCGAGCTTTCAACCACGAGTCCGGCGCTCTAACCACTGCGGGGAGCTGTCCTATCAACAGTACTGGAGTAAAGCAAGAGAGAGACAGAAAGAGAGAGAACTCAGAACTTCATAAGAGAGTGAGTGAGAGAACTCAGAACTTCATAAGAGAGAGAGAGAGAGAGAGAGAGAGAGAGAGAGAGAGAGAGAGAGAGAGAGAGAGAGAACAACTTAGAACTTCATAAGAGAGAGAGAGAGAGAGAACTCAGAACTGAGAGAGAGAGGGGGAGAGACAGAGAGACAGAGAGATTTAAAAAAAAAACCTCAGAACTTCATAAGAGAGAGAGAGCTCAGAACTTCATAAGAGAGTGAGAGAACTCAGAACTTCATCAGGGAGAGAGATAGAACTCAGAAATTCATAAGAGAGAGAGAGACAGAGAGAGACAGAGAGACAGACAGACAGAGACAGACAGAGACAGAGAAAGAAAGAGAGAGAGAGAGAGAGATCAGAACTTCATAATAGAGAGAGAGAGAACTCGAAAACTTTATTTTACAAAGGTTATAGTTTAGGTTCACTCCAGACCTGTCTAACACCTGGTCCTTCTTAAGCTCCTGATGAATAATGATACAAAATACGAGGCAGAAAAATCTGGAGAGAAATGGAGAGAGAGAACTCGAATTCGAAAACTTTATTTTACAAGGATTGTATTTTAGGTTTAGTTCAAACCTCTCTAACAGCTAGTCCCAGCTAAGCTACTGATCAATTAATTATTATTTTTAATTACAAGAGAGAGAGAGAGAGAGAAACATTCAGATAAGTATTGTACATCTGATTTTTCACTGTTTAACTGCTAAGTGTTGCTTTGTACCTTGAAAAAAGGGACTACCCAAAAAAAATCGCATGTTGTGTTTTGTCCTATAACTAAAATAACATTCTTTTCAAAAACAAATCTGTGTTTGGATCTTCTGCACCTTGGGGAGTTGAAATTTGAGCACACACACACCCTAAAGTACTTCTTTTGTATAAATATTGACAGAACAACCAAATGAAACATGCAGACGCTAATGTTTGCACATTTTCTACGTCTTCTGGGGCCAGTGTGCGTCGATGTTCGGTGGCGTTCGCTCCTCTTTCATCTCAATGGAAAAGGCCTTGAATGAGAAATCTGTTCTGGCTTCTTGCCAGTCGCCCAATTATCCTTTTTTGGGTGATTTGTATTTTTCTGACGTCGTTTTTAGAGCGAACTTTGTGCTGAAGATGGATGATTCCAAAAGCAATGAAATGTCGGCCGGGTCTAGCGTTTAGCGGGCTTGGAGCTGTTTTAATACTCCTAATAATGTGTGCTATACTTGCATGCATGCATGCCATTTGAGGCTTACGTCACACAACATTCATTACATCACCCACCCACACGTCATTGCCATGCCAACATTCTTCCAAGCACTTCCAAGCACTGGACAAGTAAATAACAACTCGACCAAACAGAAGATGAGGTGAAGGTGAGGTTGTACACAGAAACAGAGCTGGGTTCACTTTAGTTCGGTTCAGTTCGGAGAGACAAAAGACAGGCAATTTACGAACTACGGATCGTTCACAAGCACGTCGTTTTTCACCGTTTAACTGTTGCCTAAGTGTCGTTTTGTAGCTTGATAAAGGGGATTGCCCCGAAAGTTCGCGTGTTGTGTTTTATCCTAATAAACAGCGGGTTTTTTAAAGTTTAAAAAAAAAAACTTTCATCTGTTGGGATTATGTTCTTTGTTCGAGGAACCTAACAGATTGCTATGGTTACCTTTCATTTCTTGTGTGTGTGTGTGTGTGTGTGTGTGTGTGTGTGTGTGTGTGTGTGTGTGTGTGTGTGTGTGTGTGTGTGTGTGTGTGTGTGTGTGTGTGTGTGTGTGTGTGTGTGTGTGTGTGTGTTGTGTGTGTGTTGTGTGTGTGTGTGTGTGTGTGTGTGTGTGTGTGTGTGTGTGTGTGTGTGTGTGTGTGTGTGTGTGTGTGTGTGTGTGTGTGTGTGTGTTTTCCTCCCTCTTTCTGTCTGTCTTTCTTACGTGTCTGTCTGTCCGTCCGTCTGTCTGTCTGTCTGTCTGTCTGTCTGTCTGTCTGTCTGTCTGTCTGTCTGTCTGTCTGTCTGTCTGTCTGTCTGTCTTTGTCTTTCGTTGTGCTTCATTTTTGAGATTGAGCTTCGTGAGATCGACCCAACACACACAAAAAGATAGGCCTGCTTTGGTTCACCGTGTTTTAAGTCAGTTTTCACGAAAAGTAGTTAACCGGTTATTTGATCCTGCATTATTTGTTACTTGTCAGGATTTGCCCAAAATATGCATTTTGTATTGTATATTAAAGAAAAGCGTTCAATCAGAACCTTTCGTCCCTCCACCCCACCTCACCCCCACTCCGTTTTTGACTTGATTGTTGTTGATGTTGACCGTTTGGGCCCAGAACCGTGATCCACCTTTTTCGCCTTGTGATTTAGTGACTTGTGATTTAGTGGCTTGTGATTTAGTGACTTGTGATTTAGTGACTTGTGTTTTGAACTGGTGGAGCAGAATGGTGAATGCTTGATCTGTGCTGAGGTGACCGTATGGGGTTGTTGTTGTTTGTTGTTGTTGTTGTTGTTGTTGTTGTTTGTTGTTGTTGTTGTTTTGTTTTGTTTTTGTTTGTTTTTGTTGTGTGTGTGTTTGTTGCTCTCTTCTTTTTTCTTTTTCTTTTCTTCTTTCTTCTTTTTTTTTTCTTTTCAATGTGAACAGACATAAAGTAAAACATTCATTGATTGACCCTATGCGTTCGACGGGAATTAAAATCCTCACCCTATCCTTCCTTTCCTCCCTATCCTTTTCCCCTCCTTCCCACCTCCTCCCCCCCTCTCTCTTCACCCCCTCTCTCTT
>JABMCL010003054.1:327500-330000 GCA_018857735.1 Alviniconcha marisindica
GTCGATACCAACACCCAGTGAACCAAACGGCTTACGTCAGAGTCTGATGACGCAGGGAACCAATCATAAACAGGAACATAAACAGTTGTCATAAACGTGTGTGCAATAAACGGTGCATATAATTTAAGACTTTTTTTTTTTTTTTTTTTTTTTCAACCAATCAGAGTCAATAAAGCTTTTCATTGTTGTGGTATATTCCCATCCTACCCTCTGAATTTTGTCTTGTCTCTTTCTCTGCACAGCGGGAAGTACAAGGAAAGCCACTTGCTTATGTCGTGTCCCTGCATTGCATCAAATTTCCTTCCCTTTTTCCAGGAGATCCCGACCCAGAGCAGGCAAATCAGATTTACTCAACACAGGGCATATGGCGTCGCCAGGAACCGGCACGCCACGGCTAAGTAGGATATTCGTATTCTGATCTGGCAACCCTGTCTATAACTTACTTCAAAATGCTAACCCAATAGATCAGATGAACCCACTGACAAGTCGATGCAAAGAATATGTCGTGTTCATAAAAATGCGCAGTGTGGCTGCGCCTTAATCAGTGCATGGAGAAGGCCTAAATCACGGACATGAGTTGGTTTCAGGCGAAGGGAGGCTGAGAAAGTATTGATTCAATTTGCGGGCAATTTACGCCATTCACGAAATGCCGATGCCGAAGAAATGATTGAGAAACTGAGGCAGGGGGGACAGTGCAACATCAAAGGAGAGGGAGGGTGGGGGCGGGGAAATGGGGGGGGGGGGGAACTGGTGGCGATGAAGAAGAGCAGTTAGGACTTTCTTCTTCTTTTTCGGGGGAGGGGGGTGGGGGGGGGCGGGGGCGTGGGGGGGGAGGGGGCGGGGGGGGGGGGAGAGACAGACAGCAGACAGGACAAAGACACAAAAAAGACAGAACAAAGACGAGGTAACAAAGACAGACAGAAGCAAAGACGAAAGAGACAGATAGAGACACGAGAGAGAGAAAAATAGAGAGAAGAGAGAGAGAAAGAGAAGAGAGAAGCATGCACACACACACACACACACACACACACACACACCACCACAACACCCCCCGGGGGCGCCCCCCCCTTCCTACGCACGGCCCTCACTCACTCACGCCCCCGCACGCACACATACACACCCCACACACAAAACCACACACACACACACACACACACACAACACACACACACACACACACCCCTCTCTCTCTCTCTCTCTCTCTCTCTCTCTCTCTCTCTCTCTCTCTCTCTCTCTCTTCTCTCTCTCTCTCTCTCCTCTCTCTCGTAACCACTGCCTTCCTTCTCTGTGAAATTAATAGGCTCCTTTGTCGATTATTACAAATGAAATTTATAGGCTCCCTTGTCTGTCGATTATTACATATGAAAATATACAGACTCACTTGTTTGTTAATTATTGCAGATGAAAATCTATAGACTCATTTGCTTGGTGATTATTACAGATGAAAATCTATAAACTCATTTGTTTGTTGATTATTACAGATAAACTTAATAGGCTCACTTTTTTTATATATTATTATTACAGATGAAAATCTATAGTCTCACTTGTTTCTTGATTATTACAGATGAAATTTATAAATTCCCTTGTTGTCGATTATTACAGATGAATATCTTTTGGCTCATTTGTTTATTACAAATGAAATTTATAGCTCCCTTGTTTGTTCATTATTACAAATAAAATGTATAGCCTCTCTTGTTTGTCGATTATTTTAGATGAAGATTTATAGGCTCACTTGCTTGTTGATTATTACAGATGAAATTTATAGCTTCACTTGTTTGTTGAGTATTACAGATGAAAATTTATAGGCTAACTTGTTTGTCGATTATTACAGATGAATAATGTAGCTGAGCCTATATATACGGGCCTACGGTATTTATGATTCAGTGTTACCATTTTACCAGAAGATGGAGAACTACAATGACATCTTTATGGAGCTGGAATGTGGCTGGAATGTGTTTTCTTTGTGGAAGTCGTTATGCCCTCTACACGCTCTTGATCTGTCTGCCATCTCTGTGTCTTTTGCCGGCAAACATAATAGCAAACATAATACGGCGTCTTCCTTCCCGTTATACCCTTCTTGTTGTTATTTTCGTCCACAAATGCTTTTGACTGTTTTGTCTGTTGACACATCTGTGATTTTCGTCTACCGACACCTCTCTCTCTCTCTCTCTCTCTCTCTCTCTCTCTCTCTCTCTCTCTCTCTCTCTCTCTCTCTCTCTCTCTCTCTCTCTCTCTCTCTCAGCATTATACCTGATTGTATTTCTCATTCTTCACGCATTTGCCCACCAGTAATGTTTGCTACTGATGATTTCAACGCCCTATATATCTACCCCATTCCCTTTGTATCGTATCTGTCCGTTTTTAATCAAAATTATGACGGTTACTAACCGTGTGTACGCATGCGTCAGGATGATAGCTTTCCAAGGGAGGGTGGGGGATATGTCCATAATGATTTTATTTGAGTCTTTATGTTTTGGCTTGTCAGATATAACATTATTCC
>JABMCL010003054.1:335000-345000 GCA_018857735.1 Alviniconcha marisindica
TGGTTGTGTGTGTGTGTGTGTGTGTGTGTGTGTGTGGTGTAGTGTGTGTGTGGTGTGTGTGTGTGTGAAGTGTGTGGTGTGTGTGTGGTGTGTGTGTGGTGTGTGTGTGTGTGTGTGAGTTGTGTGTGTGTGTGTGGTGTGGTGTGTGTGTGTGTGTGTGTGTGTGTGTGTGTGTGTGTGTGAATGCCATGTGACATTGGAGAAACTTCTGGGAGATGGGGAGGAGCGCAATATTATGGGCTTTTCGGAGCGCTTGGATACCATCTTGAACTGAACTGAACTGAACTGAACTTAAACTTCCGTCACCTGCGTCTAATCCTGTCCTGCGAAATGTGGCCTTGGAGCATCAGCAGACCTCCCTGGACTTGGACGCAATCTAATTTTGACGGCAGGCTACTCTGGTCCATCCTCTATGTAGAGTCCGTTTCCGTGCAACTGCCACCAAGGTAAAAAAAAAGAACTTGGAAATACTAAACTAAACTGAGAGGCAGGAAATGTAACAGGCAGGCAGCCATCAATAGCACAGAGACAGAGAGAGGCATACAGCGAGACAGAGACAGATAGGCAGAGACAGAGACAGACAGAGACAGAGAGACATTTCAGAAGAAGAATAACAAGAAAAGAAGCAGAGGAACACAAAGAGAGATACGTACACACGAACACACACACACACACACACACACACACACACACGCACACGACACACACACAAACACACACACACACACACACACACACACACACACACACACACACACACACACACACACACACACACCGAAGTATTCACAATGTCTTACGCAAACACATCCCTATCCTAGACATCTGCATGAGCTCACGATACATGTACAAGGCAAGAGCAAGTACTGTAGCGTAGCCAATCGAAAAGGGAAAAAAGAAATCGATTTTGTCCTCAGCAAGGTATCAGGCTCAGAGGCATGTTTACGCGGGCAATAACTCTCACCCCCACTATGTAAAGCGCTCTTTCACTTCAGCATTACCTCAAGTAGGGGACCCGTCTATTCACTCTAATTCGGCTTTTATGGTCAGGTTTTGAAGGCGGCGGAACTGCTGCGACGGGGAAAATGCATGCGGCCCGCGTCCAGTTTATACGGCCTCTGATCCTGCCTCAGACGTCCCTGGCTGACGTGAAAAGCGGCAGGCAAGGGAAACGTTGCAGCTTCCGTCCCTGTTGAGGTTTTCACGAAAGGTTTTCGCGTGTCCTTTTGTTGCTGTAAATGGTATAAAATTATAGCGCATTGAATTTCGTTTTACCTGCACTCTTCGCGGGGTTTTTTTGGGCAGGGGGGGTTTTGTTGGATTTTTTGTTTTTGTTTCGGGGTTTGGGGTTTTGTTTTTGTTTTGTTTTTGAGTACGTGCGTGCGTGTGTGTGTGTGTTTGTGTGTGTGTGTGTGTGTGTGTGTGTGTGTGTATGTGTGTGTGTGTGTGTGTCTGTGACTCTGTGTGTGTGTGCGTGTGTGTGTGTGTGTGTGTCGCGCGCCTGCATTATTTGACGCCAAGAAATGTCAGTGGTGTGACCTCTACGTACCCATTCGTTGCTTGACGCATATCCGCTGCACGGATACCACCGACGCAGACAGACATTATTGTCCCGTCTACTGAAAATTAACCCTCCAATACCCTCAGCTGACTCCGGATTCGCCGTAGTAGACTTTCCACTGCTGGTTTCGCGCGTTTTCTGTCTTCGGCCCTTCTGACATGAAATTCAGTGGTATAATCCAGAGGCAGGATCACATGCGAGCGCAGAGAATCTGCTCGATAGCGGAGAATAGCGTTATATAAAAGCGATCAACAATAGCCTTCCCTTCAAGAGCTCAGGAGCTGTGTGAGAGTCGAGGTGGCCGTCCTGGGCTCCCCGTCCTAATGAGCTTGATGGTTTCCGTGGACGTAAAGCAACACTGAACCATATGCACACGCATTGGTCACAGTTTGTCCCTAATACGTCAACCCGACATCCGAGGACTTTAAGCTCCACATCACCAACCTTCCCCTTCCTCTCAGAAAGAAGTCCTCTGTGGATTTAATGAAGTCTAATCTAATAACGGACATTTCGACCTTTCTTTAATTGTAAGGGGCAAGTACACAAGTACAACAACAAAGACCTGAGTCGCCTATAGTAGCTCTCACATGGCATGCGTACATACACTCCACCAGGGGTACCTCCTCAAAAAAGGATGCCCCCAAGTAACATATATACCCCACATTTCAGGCGCACTCGGCGACACAGGTGCCCAAAAGGCACAAGGCAGAACCAGTCCTAGACATAGTCCTTTGATCTCGAAACTGGTTCAGCAAAATATAATTAAAAACGTACAAATACACCCATTTACATGTCAGCCTCAGAGTGAAGTGTTATAAATCTGGAAGAAGAAAAAAAGGTGCAGTTTATGTACCTTGTATTTACACGCATGCCAGATGAGAATGAGCATGTACCTCTGGTGGAGTTTATGTACCTTGTATTTACAATACAACACAATGATATTTTATTAATACTTAAAAATGAAATTCAGTTGTCTGCCTTTGACAAGTATTAATTACTATACAGTAATCAAATACCAAACAGTTTCACTGGCTTAATTAGAATAAAAACTTAGTAAAATTCAAGTGAATAAACAGTAAGAAGAAAATACAGTTGCAACCACAACGACAATGGTGCCCGTATCGTCCACACACATACTAGTTGTCTCACACGCATGCCAGGTGAGAATTACCGTAGGCGACTCAGGTCTTTGTTGTAGTACTTGTGTTACGTATTTCCAGCGCTGTGTGTTGATTCTGCACGAGCATCGCCCCGATATAACCGAACCGGCTGAATGGGCGTAAAACATCAACTTTCTTACTTACTGCACGAGCTCTCTGGGCCTTGCTGTGTTTCAGATTTGATACAGTGTCCATAAACCACAACGAGCCCATAAGCGCCAGAGGTTAAACCGGGTATAATCACACTTTGTTATCTAGCATCAGACATTAATATAACTATGCGGAAACTGTATAACGGTATCAGCTGCTTAGGATGGAGCAGACTTAATTAACAGCATGTGGTCGCTTTTAGTCATCCACCAAACTTTCACGATACTACCCCTTAATCCTCACAAGACCTGGCTATAAACCGGCCAGTCTAGCTTCTTCATCTTTTTGTGAGCCGGTTTGGCCTAGCGGTAATTAAGGCGTTAGGTTGGTAAGCGGAAGGACCTCGGTTCGATACCGCTTTCGGCTCTCCTTTCTCTTCAAAAAGGTTGTGGTTTGTGGTCACTGTCCTGTGACTTTGTCCGTCATTTCCTACTGAAGCATTAAATGGCTCTCATCGCTGCCCATCTTAATGCAGGAATCATTCTGGTGGTGACAGTGGCGATAGGTATATAATCTCCCCTCCCCTCCCCCTCCCCCCCCCCATAAGCCTTATGGTTTCTGTGGCCGTTAAGCACCATGTTTACTTACTTCTTTATCTTCTGTCTCATCTTTACGGCGTCAGCGCCTTAATTATCAAAACGTAACCATGTCCTTGTTTAATCTGCAACAGCAAACCGACCAACACCGTATCAATTCCAGGGACCCCGCCTCCCCCCCCGCTAAAAATATAGATTGTGTTGTTGTTGTTTTTCCCAAAAAAACTGCTGCTGGCATTGGTTGCAAAGAGCATTCCTGTATTTCCGGAGTGGGCGTAAATACCCGAAGAGCGTGTCGAGCGCCAGTACGTCATTACACGGGAACTGCGAGGAGGCAAAACACGAAGTAATTGGACCAAACATTACCAGATGCCACAGCCATTAAAACAAAGAGAAAAACAAGCCCCAACAAGTCTACATCTACGAGAACAACCCTTCCCGAAACCCGGAAGACCGGAACCCCGGTACCCCGGAAGAATAAAAGGAAGAGAAAACACGCCTGACGGAGAAGCGGATTTTCCGGTAGCTTCCAACTGTATGTTGTTTGTTCAAAAACTGTCATCTGTTTTCATTAGTCCGTCCGGCAATTCTGACGATGGCAGCGAAGCCCCACATGTAATATAATCGTGACTAACGATTCCGATTTGGGATTTGCTGGCCCGATATCCACAGAGAGCAGAGGTTCATGATGATAATGATAAGGATAGTAATAATAGTAATAATAAAAATTTAATATAAAAAACAACATCAATCATGCGTCCAAAGAGAAAACAAACTTTAAAAATCATAGTTATTACACAAGATTATGGCCTGCAACACACAAAACACACAACACACAAAACACACAACAACCCCCACACACACACAAAACACCCCACACACCAACAAAACACACACACACCACACAACACACACAAACACACACACAAACACACACACACACCACATCAACAACAAAAACAAAAAAACATACACACATCACATACACACGTTATACAAAACACACAACCACACCACAACACACACAACACACCCCCACAACACACACACACACACACACCCACCACACACACAACCCCACACCAAAACACACAACAACAAACAAAAACACAAAAACTACACACACACACACACACTACACACACAAACAAAACACACACACACACAACAGACACACACAGACACACGCACGCACACGCACGCACAGCCCCCAAACGCGCGCGCCACACACACACACAGCACCGTCGCGCACGCACGCCACACAGCAAACACACACCCACAACACAACAACAACACAACACACACACCACACACGAAAACACACGCACAACACACAACCACAACACCACAACACACAACCACCACAAACACAATTCACAACACACACCCCACAACAACACACACACACACACACACACCAAACACACCACACACACACAAACACACACACTTTCCCCTTGGTGTGAAAACCTTAAGGGGGGGCAAACAACTAGGTTATCTTAATTTCGTGCAGTCAACCAGAACGGTTATATCAGGGGGTTTTGTTTGGTAGGCGTAACGGGGTACCGGTTGTTGTAACCCCCCCCCCCCCCCCCCCCCACCCCCCCACCCCACCACACCCAGGGCCCTCCCTCCCCTCCACCATCAGTTCCAAATCACCATCAGCACTATCACCACCATCAGTACCTGCATTACTGACACTGGATAAATGGACAAATTTACTTTATCATCGTCTGATGCGAAAGTGGGAATAGCGCGAAAATTCGAGCTTTTTTTGTGTGTTGTCCTATTAAAGTCATCGTTCTTTTGAACCTGTTGTGTGTTTGAATCTTGTTTTAGAATCCTAGCAGTCAATCCTTCAGATTTTTTTTTTTTTTTTTTTTTTAAATTATTCCTTCATAAACAAATACGTAAGGAAAGAAAGACTAAAAAAAGAAAAGAAAAGAAAGTTAAACTTCGAAAGAAGCTTAAAAAAAGGAGGTGGGGGGGGGGGGGGGAGAGAGAAATACAGAAAGACTAAATGAAATACAGAAAGAAACTGGAACGAAAAAAAAGAGAGAGAGAGAGAGAGACAGAGACAGAGACAGAGACAGAGACAGAGACAGAAAGAGGATGGGAAGAAATACAGAATAAACGGGAAAAAAGCAGAGAACAGTTAAAAGGAAGGAATGGAGGGGGGAAAAAAAGAAGAAAAAAAAGAAGAAAGTTAGAGTTCTCTTAGTTCTCTCGGCAGGTTTCTCACTGAAGATGCAGCCAAGACTATTGTTAATTAACGAATTCCAATATCATCCCACGGCTTGACTATTGCAACTGTCTCCTCATGGGTATTCCTAATTCTTTCATCCAACCTCTCCAGAAAATTGAAAACTTTGCTAGCAAGACTCGTTCTCTTGGCACACCGCCACGACCTATCCTGAAAAAACTGCTCTGGCTTCCCATTTCAGAACGTATTAAATATAAATTCGCCTCTATGCGTTTTAATGCTATAAATGGGTCTGGTTCTGCTTAGCTCCCTGAACTGCTACATGATTGCACTCCGTCTCGTACATTACGCTCTTCTTTTGACACCCTCATACTGAAATCCAGCAATACAAACGCAAGACTCATGGCTTTCGATCTTTCTCTTGCCTTGGACCCCACATTTGGAATCACTCCCACAAGACCTTAGCACGCTCAACCCCCTGCATCTTTAAAAGCCCCAAACTCAAACCCTTCCTTCTTCTCACAGTATTTCCGCCCCAGCTAATATCTATACCCAGTTTCTGTAAGTCATTGTGTGTGTTTTTGGGTGTGTGTGTGTGTGTGTTGGGGGGGTTGGGTGTGTGTGTGGTGTGTTTTTGTGTGTGTGTGTGGTGTGTGTGTTTGTGTGTGTGTGTGTTTGTTGTGTTTGTGTGGTGGTGGTGTGTGTGTGTGTGTGTGTGTGTGTTTTGTGTGTGTTGTGTGTGTGTGGTGTGTGTGTTGTGTGTGGGTGTGGTGTGTGTGTGTGTGTGTTTGTTGTGTTGTGTGTGTGTGTGTGTGTGTTTTGTGTGTGTGTGTGGTGTGGGGGGTGTGTGTGTGTGTGTGTGTGTTGATGTGTGTGTGTGTGTGTGTGTGTGTGTGTTGTGTGTGTGTGTGTGTTGTGGTAAAATGTTGTTGGTGAAGTAGAATGTGTGTGTGTGTGTGTGTGTGTGTGTGTGTGTTGTGTGTGTGTGTGTGTGTGTGTGGGGTTTGTGTGTGTGTGTGTGTGTGTGTGTTTCAGTAATTATTATGTAAATTGTTTTCGTAGGACTGTTCTCTACATGTGTATAGAATATCGTATTTAGGTTAATATGTATCATGTGAGCGCTCAGGGCGTTGATGAGCGAATGAAAAATGTACATTATTTTAATTTTAATTTTTTAAAGAAGAAACAAACGAAAACAAACAGAAAGAAAGCAGGAGGCAGTAAACAGAAAGAGGAAAGAAAGACAGAAAATATAAATGAAATACAGACACAACGAAAGCAAGAGGCAGCAAAAAGAAGGAAACAAAGAAGGAAAGAATAAAGAAAGAAAGAAAGGAAGAAAGAAAAGGAAAGAAAGAAAGAAAGAAAGAAAGAAAGAAAGAAAGAAGGAAAGAAAGTAAGAAAGAATACACGGAATACGGAAACAAAGAAAGCAAGAGGCAGTAAAAAGAAAGCACAAAGAAAGAAAATATAAACGAAGTACAGACACAAAGAAAGCAGGAAGCAGTAAACAGAAAGAAGGAAAAAAAGAAGGAAAAAAAGGAAAAAATTAATAACGAAAATATAAACGGAGTACAGAAACAAAAAAAGAAAGAGGTAGTAAAAAAAAAAAAGAAAGAAAGAAAGCAGAAGGACAAAGGAAAGACAGAAAGAAAGAAAGAAAGAAAATATAAACGGAATACAGACACAAAGAAAGCAGAAGGCAGTAGCAAAAAGAAAGAAAGAAAGGAAGAAAGAAAGAAAGAAAGAAAGAAAATATAAACGGAATACAGACACAAAGAAAGCAGAAGGCAGTAAGCAAAAAGAAAGAAAGGAAGGAAGAAAGGAAGAAAGAAAGAAAGAAAATATAAACGGAATACAGACACAAAGAAAGCAGGAGGCAGTAGCAAAACGAAAGAAAGAAAGGAAGGAAGAAAGAAAGGAAGAAAGAAAGAAAGAAAATATAAACGGAATACAGACACAAAGAAAGCAGGAGAAAGAAAGAAAGAAAGAAAGAAAGAAAGAAAGAAAGAAAGAAAATATAAACGGAATACAGACACAAAGAAAGCAGAAGGCAGTAGCAAAAAAAAAAAAAAAAGGAAGGAAGAAAGAAAGGAAGAAAGAAAGAAAGAAAGAAAGAAAGAAAAAGAAAGAAGAAAAGAAGGAAGGAAGGAAGGAAAGAGGCAATGTATTGAAACGGCCGTCAGCTGTCTCGGAACCTGCGTCAACAGCAGTCAATCTGATAAAAGCCCTCCATCGGTCAAAGGTGCCATCAAGCGGCCTCAATGACGGAGGAGCACTAGGTGATTGCGCAGGTCAATTCTCTGCCCCTGTTTAACGTCACGACGCTGCTGCACACGTGGCGGTCTGCCTGCCCTGCCCCCTGCATGAGCTGCGGAGAGCTTTCTCGATACAGAACAACAGCGTGCGGACTTTGGCCTTCGATCCAGAACCCGTTGCGCTAGAAAGAGAGAATGTGCGTAGTTGGAGTGGGGAGGGAGGGAGTGGGAGAGGGAGCGAGAGAGAAATGGCAAGAGAGAGAGAAAGAGAGAGAGAGAGGGAGAGAGAGAGGATAAGACAAAATTCTTTATTTACGAGGGTAATAGATAAGCATGCATGTTTTTTTTACATCCAGCCCTCGCCCAAACAAGAGAGAGAGAGAGAGAGAGAGTTCTTTATTATACGAGGGTAATAGATAAGCATGCACTTTTTTCCCCACAACACACAACACACACACACACACACACACACACACACACACACACACACCACACACAACCACACACCCCACAACAAGCACGCAGGGACCCTACGCACGCACCCCCCACCCAACCCCAAAAACACACAACACAACACAACACAAACCCCCAACCCCAACACACACACACACACACAACACACACACCCCAAAAACAAACAAACAAACAAAATTAGTACAGATTCATACGGGTGAATGACAGTGTTGCCCGGATGAACTATTCGGAAAAGAAAAATGTCTGGAGCTTGCTTTTGAAGGAAGTAAGTGGCAGAATGGCAGATGTCTTGGGGGAGATTATTCCAGATGTGCAGACCGAAGTGTGAGAAAGTGTGATGATATAAGCTCACCCCCAAAACCCACACCCCCCACCCCCCACCCGCCGCCCCCCCCCACGTCCGCCTTACCCCACCCCCCACCCACCCACTCCCCCCAAAAAGAGACAAATTATAAATCAATCACAACATTCATCCCGAATAAGAAAGCACGCCAAAAACATCTGCGATATAAGAGTGATTACCAGCAACAGATCTGAGTTCCTTTCAGCCATCCGGTGTCACATAAATTTGTCTTTAGATCAATGGTGGCGCCTGGCGTTTGGTGTAAAGACGAGAGAATGTCTGTCTGAAGTATATCAAGCATCAAAAGGAATTGAATTTCGTTTTCTCCGGTTTGGGGCCAGCTGTTTGTCAAAATGGGATCATACAAATATTTATTCTGACGGCATTCGATGTTATAGATTCGGCTATAGTTCAGCCAAGTTCAATTCAAGGTTGTTGTGTTTTTTCCCTTCCTTTCCGGGGGGGGTGTGTGTGTGTGTGTGTGTCTGTTTGTATGTGTGTGTGTGTTTTGTGGTGGTGTTTGGGGGTGTGTGTGTGTTTGTGTGTGTTGTGTGTTGGGGGGGGGGATGTGGGTGTGTGTGTGTTGTGTGTGTGTGTTTTGTGTGTGTGTGTGTGTTGTGTTGTGTGTGTGGTTTGTGGGGGGGGGGGGGGGGAGTGTGTGTGGGTGTGTGTGTGGTGTGTGTGTGTGTGTGTGTGTGTGTGTGGGTTTGTGTGTGTTTTGTGTGGGTGTTTTGTCTTTTTGTCTGCTGTCTTTTCTGTCTGTCTTTTTCTGTCTGTCTGTTTCTGTCTGTGCCCTGCGGGGCGTGTGTGGGGGGGGGGGGGTGGGGGGGGGGGGGGCTAAAGGGGGGGGGTGGGGGGGGGTGGGGGGGGGGGGGGGGGTGTCGGGGTATGTGCGTGTGCGTGTGGGGTGTGTGTGTGTGTTTTTGTGTGTGTGTGTGTGTGTTTTGTGTGTGTGTGTGGGGTTTGCGGTGTGTGTAGTTGTGTGTGGTGTGTGGTGTGTGGTGTGTGTTTTTTTGTCTGTCTGTCGTCTGTCTGTCTGTCTGTCTGTCTGTCTGTTTTGTGTGTGTGGTTGTTGTTTTTGTTTTTTTGCTGTTGCTTTGTTGCTGTTTTAGTGTTATTAAAAAGCCCCCTGTGCTCCCACCTTGGGCGGTAGTGGGGCCAAAAGGGGGGGGGGGGGGTGGGGTGGGGGGGGGGGGGGGGTGGGGGGGGGGGGGGGGTGGGGGGGGGGGTGGGGGGGGGGGGGAGGCTTGTTTTGGCAGGGAGGAGGGGGATGGAGGTTGGAGGGATGCATGGGGCGGGGGGGGAGGAGGGTAAA
>JABMCL010003054.1:362500-372500 GCA_018857735.1 Alviniconcha marisindica
TTGGGCTGCCCCAAAAACGACTGATGTTTTTTTTAATTTTATTTTTAGTGTTGCTTTACGTCCACAGAAACCATAGGCTTATTAGGGACGGGAGCCCGGGATGGCCACCTCGACTTTCACACAGCTCCTGAGCTCTGGTTTTGTTTTGTTTTGTTTTTGCACGCTGCCAGCAACAATAGAGATCTTGTCAGACAAAAAAACGATGCAAATTAAGACACTTTTTTTCCCATCCTCCATCACCTTTCCCATGACATTCTTGCAACTGCTTCACAATTCTAGGTTCAATTCTAGGTTTAACTTCTATTGTTATACACAGTTTATTGGCCCGGAAGCGGCAACTGCGACCTTTCGCGACTTCTTGTGCGAAAGATTACAAAGGGCATTCACTCCTGAAACCAGCGTCGCTGAATTGCCCGATAGGCTATAGACGAGAGAGGATTCTGCGCTATAATCACCATCACCTGAAATTATTACACGGTCTCGCGAACTTTCGATCTAGCCCGCACGTAACCCCAAAAGGGAAGCCGCGGGGATGTCTGATGTTAGCCCCCTGTCTGGAATATCAGGGCTGCCATCTGATTGCCCTTTCCTACTTCCCGTCCTTTTTTTTTCGGCCTAGTCCTCTTGCTCTTTCGGCTTTGTTGTTACTTTTCTGCTAATGGTCCAATCTCGACCCAGAAAATTGTCAAACATTTTTCGTTAGGAATTAGGGCCGAGGGAACCTGTACCAATAAATTGTGATGACGAGCAAGGTGGCCCATTTTGTTCGGCGTTAGCCCCACCTTGCGCATTAATAATTAATCCGCAAGGCGCACTGCTTTGATAGCAGACGAGGCAACAGGAGTGGAAGATTTTTACTCCCGAGAACAAACACAAACCGTCATAAAACCTCGTTTTTACCCTCGGCTCTGTCAGTTTTTAATGAAAATTATACCAGTCAGCTGAGGAAGATAACTGTCCAAAGGAGAGTGGGGGATGTGTGTACCTAATGATTTTTTTTTTATCGAATTTGAGAGTGTTTTTTTATGTCTTGGTTTGTCAGAGAAAGCATTGCTCCAGGTAATTTTGGGTTTGCTAGGTATTAGTATTAGATCGTTCCTTTAGTGTATGCAGATTGAGAGAAAGGGGGTGTATGTCTAAGAGTGTGTACGTGTGTGTGTGTGTGTGTGTAGTGTGTGTGTGTGTGTGTGTGTGTGTGTGTGTGTGTGTGTGTGTGTGTGTGTGTGTGTGTGTGTGTGTGTGTGTGTGTGTGTGTGTGTGTCTGTGTGTCTGTGTGTCTGTGTGTGTGTGTTTCATGACTTTGAATTATTGAGATAAGAGTAATTCTTAGTAGTGCGTTAATGTATAAGATCGAACGACAGCTTTAATTTTCCGCTGGGATGAATAAAGTATATTGTTATTGTTGTTATTGTTAAAAACAAACAAGGAGAGGGGTTTGGGGGGGGAAATGAAGGTAAATGGACGAGAAGAGTAGAAGTGAGGACGAGGAAGCTATTTCTGGCAGTGGGCGAAGCATGCATGGTTATAGTCCTGGCTTTACGAGGAGAACTTTACGAGCTCTGGCTCTCAACAGAGGGCACTTAACTTCTGCGTGAGCAGTACCCCACTGTGGGTCAGTGATGAGAGGCTGAATGCGTGGTGTTCACATGAATGTCATTTGCTTCATTTGATCGCAGCACATGTTCCTGCTCATTAATCAACCGGCGATGCTTCCTCTTTCGGAGCTTTTGTTCGGAATCAATTAGTCTTTTGTTCTGTTGCTATAAAAAATATGTTTAAAAAACTAAAACTAAAACTAAATTCGCTTCCAGAGTTCTAAAACGAGACCGGAATGCGGAACAGGTTCGAAACAACACCTTTTTTTTAATGAGACAATATAAACCATGCGCATATTTTCGGTGAAAAGTATTTCTTTCCGTAGCATGCAGTGCGAAATATACACGAACAAACGATGCTAACAATTAAATTTGAACTAGATGTACTTCCATTGGTGGAGAATAACGTGTCGATTCCCTTTTTTTCTTCTCTCCCCAACCCCCCCCCCCCCACTCCCCCCCCCAGATAGTTCAAAAATTGTTTTAATTAAATGAACTCTGTGTGTGTGTGTGTGTGTGTGTGTGTGTGTGTGTGTGTGTGTGTGTGTGCGTGTGCGTGCGTGCGTGCGTACGTGCGTGTGTGTGTGTGATTTCTGTCTGTCGTCTAGCTGTCTATTCTTTGAGTGTGTGTATAGCTTAAGTGTGTTGTTGTTTGTGTGTGTGGTATAGGAGTATATAGTTTACAGCGGTGTAGCATCTATGTGTTGTTGTTTGTGTGTGTAGTATAGGAGTATATAATTTAGAGCGGTGTAGTTTCTGTGAGTTTTTCTTTCTTTCTTTCTCTAACAAATGCATAGTTCCACACAAACGTATATAAGTATGTAAAATATATAGCTCAAGGATGCTATGAATCAGTAATGGACATTTTTTTTAAGAGGCTGCATATGGACAGTTTATACTGATTATTATGTATTTCTCAAACTTAATTCTCTTTGAAATAAAAATAATAGATCAAAATATTTACCATATTTGTATTTACTAATACACATTTTTGCTATTAAAATAACATGATTGATGGCTAGAACGTCACTGCTGTTCTCCGTTTCATTATATCCAAATAATACGTCCTTTAATTTTAATGTTATTAATTTATCAAATTTCAAATATGCATATTCCTCGACTTTTTTCCATTTTTTTTTAATTTTACCACAAGACCAAAAGAAATGTTCAATGTAATCAATTTCATCTGTGCAGAATTTACAGTTTCTATTTTCAGATATTCCCATTCTATGTAGTATTATGTTTGTTGGATATATATTATGGAAAATTTTCCAGTGAAGCACTAACAATCGAATCTCTTTCGTGCATTTTTTGGCTAGATTCCAGTTGCAGTCTGTAATGTGTACCTGTAACTAATGCTGCCAAAATCCAACAGAGCAGGGTATAACGTTATCTTTGTTGACAATCAGTTTTAAAAGATCTGTCGGCTTCTTCAAATATTGGTCAAGTTTTTTAATAATAACCCTTTGGTCTTTTTCAAGTTCAGTTGTTTGTTTATTGGCAGAGATCCAATCTAACCAATGTTTTAATGCGTTTAATTTTTTAATCTAAAACAATACTTCCTTGTTTTTCACTATTATCTGTTTAATTTCTTCTAGGGTAAGTAATCGTTTTTCTTTTCTTTTGTGATGTCTTTAATTATTAATGCCTTGTCTTTTCCATTCGGGGTAAAATAATAGATTATGCTTTATACTGTATCAGGGAGTTGTTCCATTGTTGTTGAAAATACACGTTTCAGAATTAATTTCGTTTTCGGTTGTAAGTTTACCAGTATCTAAATATGTGCAGAGAACAGCTTTCCAAAAGCAGTTTCTGATTTTGTCTAATCCCTTTCTCTTTAGACGACATTAAGAAAACCCCCAAAACCTTTGCCATTTAAAAAACCACCATCTTGGTATATGTGTCCATTTCTCTTCTCTAGATTTTGCTAGTTTTCCCAAACCCCTTGAAGGTAAAAGGCTTTCTGTAAATGAACGACATTGACCATTTTTAGTCCCCCCTCTTCTAGGTTTCCCTCCACAATTACCCTCTACTTTTTCAAAGCTTTTCTATTTGAAAATCTCTTCTGCCATATAAACTTATAAAAAGTCTATTGACATCTATAAAAACTTTTTCTGGAAAGCCTATTGATTGCATAACATAAATTAGTTGACTCACCAAAAAAAAATCACTATCACAATCTTTCCCATTATACTGAGATCTCTCTTACTCCACAGTAGTATAATGTGTGTTAATTTTTCGATCCTACCTGTCCCGTTTTTTTCAACAATGCTCTTTCTCCATTTTTAAAAAAAGCCAAAACTTTTTTTTGTCCACAATTTCAAATGGGGTAACTATATGTCCTGTATGTGACGTCCAATTTTCATTAATTTTGTTTTGTGAGAATTCAGTTTAAGACCAGAAAAGGAGTAGAATTCCTCGATCACATTTGATGCTGAGTTAATGTCATTTTCGTCTTTTAAAAAGAGAGATTATCGTCTGCTAGCTGTCTGCATTAATATTATTTTCTAAGTCCTTAAGCTTGGGTAATTCTATTCCTTTGATGCTGCTGTTTCGGATCCTTATGGCCAAAACTTCGACAGCTAACACAAAAGCCAGTGGCGAAAATGGACACCCTTGCCTTATGCCGCAATTTACATCGAACGGCTCTGAAAGCCAGCCTCCATAATTTATACTGCTAAATGTGTTTGAAAATAAAGTCTTAACCCACTTGTAAATTGTTCGCCAAACCCAAATAACTTAAATGCTTCTATTATAAAATCTTTGGAGATAGAGTCAAAAGCTTTACAATAATCGAGTGCTAACAGATATCCAGCTTTATCTGACATATTTAAATAATCTATGACGTCAACTATGTTTCTAAGAATATTGGATATGTTTCTGCCTTTTAGATATCCCCCTTGATCTTCGTTTATCAATTTATTTACAACTAATCCCATACGTCTGGCCATCACTTTTGCTAGTATTTTGTAATCGGTGTTGGTTAGTGTGATTGTTTCTGTGAGTTGTTGTTTGTGTGTGTAGAATAGGAGTATATAGCGGTGTAGCTTCTGTGTGATGTTGTTTGTATGTGTAGTATAGGAGTATATAGTTTAGAGCGGTGTAGTTTATGTGTGATGTTGTTTGTGTGTGTAGTATATGAGTATATAGTTTATAGCGGTATAGTTTCTGCGTTTTGTTGTTGTTGTTTTTGTGTGTGTGTGTGTGTATTTGTCATTCTTGAGAACCGGTGGTCGTTTCGTGGATGGAGACGAAGAGACCTTTACGACTGACTGATTGTTTAATAGGTAGAGCGCCGGACTCATGATTGAAAGGTCGCGGGTTCGAGTCCCCGCAGGAGCGGCGGGAGAATTTTCTTCTCCAGGGTCAGCTTTCTGTGCTGACTCTTATTTTGGTATTGGTGCTACCCCACACTCCGAGCATCGCTTTCCGGCACCTTCCTCCAAACTCTGCCAGATTTAGTTACGCCACTGAAGGGGCACTCTTTATCTCCGCGCAGCTGTCCAGCTACGCGATCAGCGCCCTCCGAAAAGTTCGGGTACTAATATGACTGCAGAAGCAGCCAAGCGCCCAAGCACGCACGTAAACATGAGACCATCCACCCGGTTTAAAAAAAAAAAAGAGTTCCGTCTCGATTCAAACGATTGTGGTTTTATTTGTGCTGGTGTCAACTTTGTTGGTGGCTATAAATGACACGCCTTGTTTTATTTGAGTTGTTTGTAGCAAACTTACTACCGTTTGAGCACCAACAAAAAACTGCTCGTTAGTTTTCTGGACCCTATGGCGTAACTAATTACGGCAGTGGTTGAAGGAAGGATGTCGTAAACCAGTGCTTGGTATTGGTTCTACCCAAATGTTACCACAGTAGCACGTAAAAGAGCCTGGTCACACTGCCAAAGGTGCCGGCGCGCAGTCGTACCGCACATGCGCACAAAGACTCTCTCGCTCTATGGCAAAATGAAATAACGCCATCGTCGAATCGTCATCTGCGTGTAATGCCCAAATATAGCTTCACTTTCGGGCTCGGTTTCCTTATTGGCCCCAGCTCATGAATATTCATCAGGAGGTCCAAAGTGGAGTGCATAATTATTAGAACACAGAACGCGGCTACCTGCCGCCGTTGGGGAACTATCGCGTGTAATGCCAACACACCTAAGCCTCGCTTTCGGTTTCCGTGTTGACCTCACCTCATGAATATGCATAGGGGAGTGTCCAAAATGGAGCGCATATCAGAACAGATAGAACCCGATAGGCTGGCTTCCCGGCTTCCCGTCGCCGCTGTGGAACTAAGTTCGGCTCGTGTTCCCTTCCTCCAGGAATTGTAAAGTTGTCGTCATGGCCAGTGCCAGTATGAGATGTAGGGCTCCACCAGTGCCGGCTTTCAAACCGCGTCAATACAGCGAACCTGAGCTCCCAGTTCTCTGCGGTTTTGCTTGGCGCTAAGCCCGTTGTTAACAGACGATTTCCGGAAATAACAGGCGAAGATAATTTGATAGTGTTTTCGTACTCCTGGAGAGTGAAGTCCCCTGAATGGAGGCGGCAGCGGAGAAGAGCCAATCTGAGACAGTTTTAGATCTTCAGGCATGGACCTATTATAATTTATACTAGACTACCAGCTGGGGGGAACCTAATATCCAATGTGTATGTTCCCCACGAACAGTGAGTGCTTGATCGGCATTTCTGATGCCTTCTCTGCCTTTTGTGTACGGGTATTTGTCATCTTCCCCACGTGCTCACTGTACCCCCAACAAAAGCGTGCCTACTCTGCGCTACACTTGTTGTTGAGTTTTTGCTTAATGTCCTCAGATGCTAAAAGCATATTAGGGACAATCTATAAAGTAAGCTTGACTTGGATATATCATAGTTAGATCATGGGGGAGACGGGGGGATGGGGAACGAAGAAAGCTTGGTCCACTTGCGGATCAAAAGTTTGGATCGGGATATGAGGTCGCTGGAACAAAGGGGGAATGAGGGGTGAGGGGAGAGATGAGATGTGTCCACCTGCGGATCAATACTGGGGTCAGGGTGCTGGGTCGTCTTGGCTGTACTGGGGCATTCACTCGTAGAACTGGGCAGCACGCTAGGGGTCCGGTTAAAAGATCGTCGTCCACTATTTACAGTTAAAAACTGGGCTGCAGATGAAAAACCTTGCAAGGTTATGTCGGCGGGCTGCACCAACATGTAAATATGTACAATCGGCACACACAGTATTTACAGTTAAAAACGTCGAAGACGCACATGGTAGTTTAAATACACTTGTAGTAAAATCAAGGCCTGTAGTCAGGCGGCTAAAAACACTTGGGTATGCAAGCATACATTTGTGGTGGTCGCTGGAATCGGGTCCAGCAGACTAGAACTGGGTGCGGGAAACACGGGGATGTTCGCCCCTTCCTCCGCCGCCGGGATTAACCCGAGCTGCGGGAAAGCGTTGAACGTAGCCGGTGGTCCCACATACTACAGGTAGGCTGCCAGTGGGCAGATGTAGACCAGTCTGGCTGCAGCCCGTAAGAGGCTCCATCCTTCACGCTGATCGCACACTGCCAGGCTTTTTGTACACAGGGGCAGTCCCACGCTACGTAGTTTCCCAGTCAGAGGCTGGAAGTGGTCTGAACATGAGGTGCAGGAGAACATCACGTGGTGAAACGAGACGCTCATCTCACACTCACTCTTCGTCGGTACGCACATGCATCTCCAGACGCCCACGTGCAGACGATGCATGATGCGAGCTATGTAGGTCGGCTCTCCAGGGAAGAAGACTCCTGCCCGGCAGGGGGGAGAGGTATCGTCCCCTCCTTGGCCGTGGCCATTGAGTGGAACTCCTTCTCCCACTGCTTCCACGCCTGCTTGTTTAGTTCCGCATATACGTCGGCCAGGCCGATTTTCATCGTCACAGTCGAGGAGTCAACTCCCTTGGCTCCCTTTTTGCTGCTCTATCCGCCTTCTCGTTTCCAGAGAGGCAGACGTGCGCTGGTACCCACTGAAAGCGAACTTCCGTACCGCGGGTGATCAGCTGATGGGTGGTTGTCGCGATCTCACGCACAAGATCCTCCCGTGCGTTTTGAGAGTCGGACTTGATGGCTGCCAGCGCCGCCTTGGAGTCGCTGCAGATAACGATGGCGAAGGGAGTGACTGGTATCGCGCTGATGTGTTGCAGGGCCATGGAGATAGCCAACAGCTCAGCGGTGAAGACCGACACTGCGGGTAGTGAATAGGAGTGTGTGAGGTTGTTGAACTCTGGGATCACAAAGGCAGCTCCAGCTGCACCATCTTCCATCACAGAACCGTCAGTGAAGATCTTCAGGTGGTGTTGGTACTTTTCTTCCAGGCATAGCCTAGCTGTGACTGCTAGAACGAGTGGATTCTGGTCCTTCTTCAGCCCTTCCATGTCCACCTCAACGTGCGCTCGTTCCAGGAGCCAAGGTGGATAGGGATGCATCGGCCTCGTCGCCACCTCAACACCATCCAGTCCCGTGCTCCGGACCAGGTCGCAGACCAGGTCACAGATGGAGGAGTAGGACTGGAGTTGGGAGGGGTTTCGGAAGGCAGTAGTTATCTCGTCGACGGTGGAGTTGTCGACAGTCTGGCATCTAAAAACATACTTACTACAGACGAGCTGGATGTGGCGACGGAACGGGAGGAGCCCGGCCTCTCTGTACACCAGACACTGTGGCACGGACTGCGGCAGCCCGATGGCCAGTCGCAGACCGCGCACCTCTATGGCGGTGAGACGGGCGAGGCCCGTTTTCGATAGGTGGGGCATGAGTTCCAGTCCGTACGACAGGCGTGAGCGCACCAGGGCCCGCACCACGTTCACGA
The DNA here is from genome assembly GCA_018857735.1 of Alviniconcha marisindica. Taxonomy (NCBI): domain Eukaryota; kingdom Metazoa; phylum Mollusca; class Gastropoda; family Provannidae; genus Alviniconcha; species Alviniconcha marisindica. Next base: position 370,912 of record JABMCL010003054.1, read on the forward strand.
GGATCTTGGGGTGTTGGCCCAGGGCTGAGCAGATAGCACCTTGATCACGTTGAGGGCTCGGGAGGCGTTCCGCGCGTTGTGGCGACCTGCTGGTTCGTACGCCCCCAGCGAGTGAAGTGTACACCCAGGTACTTAACTTCTTTCGATGCAAAGATGTTCTGCCCGTTCACCCTGATGTGCACCTCCGTGTTCTGAGAGGTGTTGGTGTGGAATGGGACGAACACTGTTTTCTGGGAAGAAAGAGCGAATCCATTTACTTGCATAAAGTGGACCACCCCGTCCACCCGCAGGCATGGACCTATATATACAGGTCCATCCCCGTAGGCACTTACCGAGTGCAGTCCCCTGGATTTCCGAAGATCGTCTACTAGGCGAACCGTTAGTTCGTCGAATATACTTCGGACAGTTCAACGAACTATAATTCGTTTCTTGACTGAACTCAGACGAAATTATAGATAGCTGAACATGGTTCGGACTGTTCGACGAACTATAATTCGTTTCTTGACGGAACTCAGACGAAATTTTAGATAGCCGAACATATTTCGGACAGTTCGACGAACTATACTTCGTTTTTTGACTGAACTCAGACGAACTTTTAGATAATTGAACATGGTTCGGACAGTTCGACGAACTATACTTCGTTTCGTAACTGGCTTATAATGAGATGCAAGCTTCGGCTCGAACTTGCGGCTGAAGCCTACATTTAGCTTACATTTTGGATCATGCTGTCTGCTGCAGACTGAAGAGTAGGCTAAAGTGAAGTCAAGTCAATACACTTTAATCATCCTTCAAAGGGTAATTCAACTAACTACTATATCATTCTGGGTCGCAGAGACAAGGCTGCCCCTCCCACAAGTCAAAAAAAATAGGTCAGTTCCCTCCGAAGCGAGCGAAGTATCGACACCGTCATCCATTTTCATTTTTCTTTCTTCCTCATCCACATGAAAGCTCTCTTTGCTCTGAACCAGTCAGAGGCAAGGTTCGCCGAACTGGGCGAATATTCCCAGAACATGTTGAGCGAAGCTTTTTGGTCCCCGAACATAGCTTCGTCGCAGTTCGACGAATATCCCGAACTAGATTCCCGATGCAAAAGTTCGCCGATTTAAGAACCAACTATGTTCGCCGAACTTTTTTCAGGTTCGACGAAAACCCGAACTAGGTTCGCGAAGCAAATGTTCGCCCAATTAAGAAAGGGCTTTAGGTGGACGGAAAGCGTGGTGAAAACGAGGCTTAACTCGTCTCGGAAAAGCGGTTCTGGATCTGCGTGAGCACAGTACTGGCATGTCCGTCAGCTGAGCTGCCTGGAACCCAAGTTCAGTTCGGTTCAGTTCAGTTCAAGCTGGTATCTGTCCGCTCGAAAAATCCCATATGCGCTCCACCCCATGTCTCAGAAATTTCCCCCAACGTTGCCTTTGAAAAAAAAAATCCAGCGTTCGTCTGATTAGCGATGACCCTGTCTCGTCCTTTCAAAACAGGATCGTCTAGTGCTTCCTCTTTCCACGCCTCTCTCCTCCAGGCAATCGATGGTTTCATGTCCTTGGCTTTGTGCCCGCAGGTAGTGTCTCAAGCTCCTCAATACTTCGGATCTT
>JABMCL010003054.1:375000-380000 GCA_018857735.1 Alviniconcha marisindica
TGTTGGTCTAATTGATCGTCCCCTGAGGCAGAGGAAGGTCTAACAAAATGAGGATGGGGATGATGGGGTGGGGGGTGGGGGGTGAGATGGTATGGGATGGAGGTTAGTGGATGACAAATTGAGGAGATGAGTGGATGGAGGGTGTATGGGATTGGAGGGGGGGTGAGGGAGGGGGTGATATGACATAAAAGTTGAGGATGAAGCAATTTAAGAAGAAAGATCCGAGCCGGGCGGGAGAGGGGGAGGGGCGGGTGGGTGTGTCTGGGGGGGGGGGGGGGGGGGGCAGTAGAGGAATGGAGACTCGATGGCCAAATCGGAGAACAAGGCTAGCAAACACAATACATTACAATACAATATAACATTATTGCCAAGTGTCAATACACTGATTGCACGAGGAATGATTTGTGGTGCCAAGAACATTCACTCCAATCATAAAACATTCAATTACAACAGAACAATGTAAACCGAGAACAATGTAAACGGCGAACCGATAGGAGTGCAATGTAATCAACGAATCAAAGATGAGAGGTAATGTAGACAGCGCACAGATAATAATGAGACCAGGATCAAAGTTTAACACACAAAAGTTAAACAAAACAAAAAAACACAACAACAAAAAACACTTTGTCCCTAATATGTCAACATGGACATTAAGCCCCACATCACCCAAACAAAAAACAACCACAACAACCAAAACCGCTATACTAATCGGACAATGCAAAACATGTGCAAAGTTTCAGTCGAAACGCTTTTTCAAACAACAGACAGATTATACACCAACAAAAGATGCTATGAATGAAACCTGACTACATTTCTTTCGGTTACAACATACGTTGGTTCTGGAAAGATAGAAGTACAGTGCGAGAGCATTGAAAACAGCGGACAGATGCGGGTATCACCCGAACAGTGATCACAAAAGAGAACAGTGTAAACAGCCCAACAGATAATAGAACAATAACATGAAACAAAAATGAGACCAATGTAAAAACAGCGATCAGAAAGGTAAACGATGAAAACAAACATTAGAAGGAGACATGACATGAGACGTAGAGTTTTAGTCTCGCCAGGAAAAAGCACAAGGTGTAATTTCTTGGCGTTGGTTTATTCGTTCATCGTCGCTGTCACATCCATGCAACAATGCAGCTCTTTCACCCTGCAACTCTACAACTCTGTCACCCTGCAACTCTGCAACTCTGTCACCCTGCAACTCTGTCACTCGCAACTCTGCAACTCTGTCACCTTGCAGCTCTGCAACTCTGTCACTTTGCAGCTCTGCAACTCTGTCACCCTGCAACTCTGCAACTCTGTCACCCTGCAACTCTGCAACTCTGTCACCCTGCGGCTCTGCAGCTCTGTCACCCTGCGGCTCTGCAACTCTGTCACCTTGCAGCTCTGCAACTCTGTCACCCTGCAGCTCTGCAACTCTGTCACCCTGCAGCTCTGCAACTCTGTCACCCAAAACAAGGCACTAACTTCATTAACATAAACGCCAGTGTGTGTGTTTTTAAGACAAATTGCACTTTGACATTTATAAACAGCCACCCCAGTCTCCTACAAAGAAGCCTGTTTGCAGAAACACCAACACTGCATTTCGGTCATGGACATACACACAAGAGAGAGAGTAAGTAAGTAATTTGGTGTTTTACACCCAGTCAACCAAGAGAGAGACAGAGACACACAGAGACAGAGAGAGGGAGACACAGAGACAGAGAGACACAGATAGAGACAGAAAGAACAAGAATTTCGGTCATGGACATACACACGAGAGAGAGAGAGTGGAGAGAGAGAGAGAGAGAGAGAGAGAGAGAGAGAGAGAGAGAGAGAGAGAGAGAGACACAGACACAGACAGACACAGAGAGACACAGACGGAAAGAACAAGCATGTCGGTCATGGACATGCATGCGAGAGAGGGGGGTGGTGGAGAGAGACAGAGAGACAGAGAGACAGAGACAGAGACACAGAAACAGAGACAGAGACACAGAAAGACACAGAGAGATAGACACAGACACAGAAAGACACAGAGACAGACAGGCAGGCAGGCAGACAGACAGACAGACAGAAAAGAAGCTGTCGACTGAACAGCTGCAAGTTTCGGTCGCCACCAAGCCCCAAGCAGTTACAACAAAACACACGCCAGAATCGAAGACGGGATTCCCCCCCCCCCCCCCCCACCCCCCAAAAAGGACATAAACCTCCTAACTGTCCGATAATCTTAATTGTGTTCCTGGGACCCAGAGCACAGTGGCTGCATGTTGCTGGGTGTGCACATGCTGTACGTCAGCCATGAATGCCTACACCGGCTCCATCCAGAGCCGTATAAGCTGGGTCCGACACGTACGCCGCCTTCAGTGCGATTTATCGGGCCGAGTTAAGACGTCTCTGGGTGCAGCGGGAGCCTCATTGACCAGTCTCAGACGACGGTGTAGGACTTAAACGCACCGACCGAATCCTAGGATACTTCGGGGAGACACAGAAGACGCAGATTTGCATATAACGAGCCGTCTACATGCGGACATCAACGTCTTCTACGGTGCGTCTTCTCTTTTGCGGAGCTCTGAGTGGTCTACGTCGTTTCTTCCCTGTAGAGCTGAAAGCTTTCTACTTCCTCCTCTCCCGTCTACCCCCCGCCCTTTTTTTTCCCCCCCCCCCCCCCCCCCCCCCCCATCCCCCTCCAGCCCGCTGCCCCTCTCTTGGCTGCCACGTTCCTGCCGACACCAACGCCTACTCTTCAATAAAAATGCTGTCAGAGAATGGCGACAATTGGACAGATAAAACACAAATGGTATACAGGAGTGAAGCAGCTCGTTGCGTGTAATTGATTTAACGTCGTGGGGACTCCAGGCATGATGCTGCTGTTGTATCTTGCTCAAGGAGTTTGCATACCATTGACTTGATTTGCAATAAATCGAATTTGTCAGACAGCCTTCTTCTTCTTCGTCTTCTTCTTCTTTATTCATCAGACACCTTGACACAAAATGTACTGTCTTTTTCTTCTCCTTCTCCTTCTTCTTTTTTAGTCGCCAGAGACCTTGACACAAAAATGTACTGTCTTTTTCTTCTACTTCTCCTTCTTCTTCTTCTTTTTTATTCACCAGAGACCTTGACACAAAACGCACTGTCTTCTTCTTCTCCTTCTTCTTCTTCTTCTTCTTCTCCTTCTTCTTCTTCTTCTTCTTTCCCATTCACCAGAGACCTTGACACAAAATGTACTGTCTTCTTCTTCTCCTTCTTCTTCTTCTTCTTCTTCTTTCCCATTCACCAGACACCTTGACACAAAACGTATTTTATTTTCCCCCTTTGCATCTTCTTGTCAAGTTTTACATTTGTATTTCACACAAAAATCCAGCTTTTAATATAAATTATGTATTTTTATGTTTTATTGTACTTGCTCTCTTTCATTTTCCTTGTGGTCATCATTTTAATGCGTTATATATATTGTATATGAGTGTATCCGTTTAATTTCCAATCTTGTTATATGGTTGTTGTTGTTGTTGTTGTTTGTTTTGTTTTTTTACAGTATATATAGATAGAGAGATATTCACTCTTCTGTTGCTTTCCTTATTCGTTTAAATGATTTTTCTCTCTCTCTCTCTCTCTCTCTCTCTCTCTCTCTCTCTCTCTCTCTCTCTCTCTCTCTCTCTCCTAAAAATTCAGATTTGTATTTGTCTTACTTTGCTGATTTCGTATGTTGCGAAGATTTAGACAGTAATATTTTTATTTTTTTTGTTCTTAAGATGTATTTTAGTTTGCCGCAATTGTTTGTATTGTTTGGCGTATTGAGTGTTGTTGTGTTTGTCATCAGGGACAGATTTGTCAAAAAAAGAAAAAAAGAAAGCCGACTTGTGCTTAAATCTTTATCCTTGTGTAATAAAGTATTATTTTATCTCCTCCATCTTCTGTAGAATGCCTAACTTACACTGACGCTTTTACAATACAACATTAGAGCTGCACGTACCACATGAAATTTGCCTTCTACAGGCAATAACAAAAATGAACTAATAAAACTTACTCTATCCGCCTACTAGAAGCAATTATAAAAATTGTAGTTTAGTGCATGCTGGGTCATTGTAATGTTTCCATAATCCGCCGATCTCTGACATTTGACTACGGGGTTTTTAACGTGGGTTTGTGATATTTTTTCCGGGAGTGTATATATACACACACGGGGGACCTCGGTGTATAAGCCTGTGCCGAAGACTTTCACAGAGTCTGCACAGATTTTGACTCCGGAGAAAATAACGGTCACCCATCCGTTGTGGTGACCACGTTTGATCGTGCTTGGTTTTCGATGAGCGAGCACTCCTCTCTGCGCCACTGACTCACCTCTTTTCCCCTTTAAACTGTCCCTTAATTATTATTCTTTATCCTCTTTAAAGGAACTCTCCTTCTCAAGCTAAACTTCTCGTGTGCTTGGAGCAGGTTAAAATACAAGGATATTTATTCGTCATTGACGTTTAAATGTACGCAGGCATTTGTTTGGGTGGCATTCCATTCATACAGCGCATTAACAAATAGACAAAACATTACAATTAGCCTTGTATAAAAGTCATAAATAAATAGAGTTAAATTCAAAAATGTAACAATCTCATTCATGCAAAGTAAGCTAACACACACACACACACACACACACACACACACACACACACACACACACACACACACACACACACGTATACATGCATACACACACACACACACACGACATGGCATAACGTTTCGCAGTTCACACAGGCGGGTGCGAGTAACCTGCACATCCGACTTACGAACCACGCACTCTAAAACAAGCCTGCACCCTTAAGTCACAGCTAATCACAGTCACAGAAAAACTTCATTTCGCAGTATGTGCACTATGGAGCATCACAAAAAGCCAGCTCCGATTACAATGGACAGTTATGACTCTAGTAGAATAGAACATCCTTTGAGGATGTACGTCTGGTGGAGTTTATGTACCTTGTATTTACACGCATGCCAGGTGAGAGTTACCGTAAGCGAGTCGGGTC
>JABMCL010003054.1:385000-387500 GCA_018857735.1 Alviniconcha marisindica
TGTGTGTGTGTGTGTGTGTGTGTGTGTGTGTGTGTGTGTGTGTGTATGTGTGTGTGTGTGTGTGTGTGTGTGGTTGGTTTTGTTGTTGTTTTTTGTTGTTGTTTGTTGTTGTTGTTGTTGTTGTTGTTGTTGTTGTTGTTGTTGTTTTCTCCCGATAAAGGTAAGTTTAGTTCTAGCGGTCAGCCCTCGGTAAGCCAGTCTGGGCTTAATTCCCTTCCACTTTTCGCTTACTGCAGCAAGTTGGCTGTATCCGGGTTTCCCTGCACGGTGAGGGGAACTGCAGAACATGTCCCGAGGGTTTGTGGACGTGTCTAAAAGGTTTGTGGACGTGTCTAAAAGGTTTGTGGACGTGTCTAAAAGGTTTGTGGACGTGTCTAAAAGGGAGAGTCAGTGGCGCAGAGCAGGAGTACTCGCTCTCCAACGCCAAAGTTAAGCGCGATGGAGCGTGGTCACCGAACGGATGGCTGACCGTTACGTGCTAGGCTTTGCGCCCGCCCTGAGATTTCCGCGGAGTCAAATTCTGTGCAGACTCTACAGAAGTCCTTCGGATGAAACTGGAAACCGTGCCTCCGTGTGTTTATCCGCATGCAAAAATATCACATACGCACATCAAAGATCCTGTAGTCCACGTCAGAGTACGCTCTAAAGGTGTAAAGAGTCTTCAGAATGTTCAAGTTGGACACTACACTGAAGAAGAAGAAGAGCACGGGCAGAGGGACACTGGCGTCTGGCTCCAACGTACATCAAAGATCCTGTAGTCCACGTCAGTTAGGTGGATTATGGAAACACCCAAATATTAACCCAGCATGTTCTGACAGTGTCAAGAGCCTTCAGAAGGTTGAAGTTGGACACTACACGGAAGAAGAAGAACATGGGCAGAGGGACGCTGGCCTTTGGTCCCAACGAGCCACGTTTGCAAAACAGGCTTCGGGCTCTAAAGAGGACATACTTCAAACACAAACAAACCGATTCGTCAATGCCTTCAATCAAGCTAGGCGCCCGAGGACAGTCCTGTGGCTCCGAAGAAGAAGGAGGAGGAATTGTGAGCGGTTCCTTGGTTAATGCTCGTGCAATGATTTGGTTTTTCCATATTTTCATGAACGTAAATAAACTTGGCTTAAACCAAAGAGGGTGAATTTGTGAGCATTTAATGATCAAATAAAGCTAAAACTGAATAGTCTGTGGAGTCTGTCTTCTGACTTTGTCCCTGACAATTAATGAAACATTAAAATGGATCTCATCGCTGCCCACCTTAATGCAGGAGTCATTCTAGTGGTGGCAGTGTAGCGACAGGTATATAATCTCCCTCTTCCTCCACCACTATACCCCCTCCCCCCTCCCCCCCTCCCCGTCTCTAATAAGCTTTGTGGTTTCTGTGGACGTTAAGCACCATGTTTATTTACTTACACTTCCATACCCCCCCCCCCCTTCTCCCCGTCCCTAATAAGCCTTATGGTTTCTGTGGACATTAAGCACCATGTTTACTTACTTACCTCCATACCCCATTCCCCCGTTCTTCCCGTCCCTAATAAGTCTTATAGTTTATGTGGACATTAAGCACCATGTTTACTTACTTACTTACACCTCCCACTTCTCCCCGTCCCTAATAAGCCTTATGGCTTCTGTGGACGTTAAGCACCATGTTTACTTACTTACTTACTTACTTACTTACTTACTTACTTACTTACTTACTTACTTACTTACTTACTTACTTACTTACTTACACTTACTTACTTACCTCCCCTTCTCCCCGTCCCTAATAAGCCTTATGGCTTATGTGGACGTTAAGCAAATCGTTTACTTACGTACCCCTAATGCCGATTTGCCAAAGAGTCCGGAAGTCCCGCTCTCCTTCCACTTGCGTGAGTAGTCATTAGCCTCGGAAATAGCTATTGGCTTGTGCTTATTTTTAGATCAGGAAAGAGCCTCTTTTTGCCTACAATGCAGCGCGCTTTACGTCAAAATCTCGATACTGATTGAACACCGAGTGACAACAGTTCCGGTTCAAAGATCGTTGCAATTGTAGCAGCTGTCAGTGACCCAATGACCCCTTCTCATTCGAGATTTCCCTCTCTCTTCTTCGCCGTCTGTGTATAGTCAGATATGTGTTAGTGCGTGAATCCCATAGGCCAGGCGAGATCAAGAGCATGGAGGTGAGCTGGGCTCTCACGAAGAAGAAAGTTAGACGCTTTTGCGGGTCCAGGCGAGATCAAGAGGAGGGAGGTGGTGCTGGACCCTCAAGTTAGCCCAGAAGAGATCAAGAGCAGGGATGTGGAGCTGGGCTTGAGAGTTGGACTTCTTTCGCTTCAGTTGTTTCCCAACGGCGGAGCTACGGACATTGTCTTTATGACTCTGTTCTGCATAGCAGTTGGGACAGGAATTGCGTGGTGCGGTGGTCGCTGCGCAATGCCGACGGCCATTGCGTTTTGTTGCCTTCTGGCGGCGGTCCACGGCAGCCTTGGTCTTCCGGGTTGGCGCCTGTTTCGAGGTTTCACTCTTC
>JABMCL010003054.1:402500-405000 GCA_018857735.1 Alviniconcha marisindica
GAAACTATCGCCCAAGCACGCACGTAAACACGAGAAGCATCCACCCTGGTTAAAAACAGAGTTCCGTCTCGTTTCAAACGATTGTGGTTTTATTTGTGCTGGTGTAAACTTTGTTGGCGGCTGTAAATGACACGCCTTGTTTTATTTGAGTTGTTTGTAACAAACGTAGTACTGTTTGAGCACCAACAAAAAACTGCTCGTTAGCTGACAGTTTTCTGGTGATGATGAAGTGTTGCTTAATGTCCTCAGATGTCAGTTGACATATTAGGGACAAGCTGAGACCAATGCCGAAGTCCACGGAAATATAGCTTTACGTCCACGGAAACCAGAAGGCTCGTTAGGACGGACAGTCCAGGACGGCCACCTCGACTCTCACACAGCTCCTGAACTATGAGTTTTCTGGACCCTATGGCGTAATTAAATATGGCAGTGGTTGAAGGAAGGATGTCGTAAACTAGTGCTTGGAGTTTGCGTCCTGGGCTGTCCGTCCTAACGAGCCTCCTGGTTTCCGTGGACGTAAAGCTATATTGAACCATGCTTCGGCACTGGTCTCAGCTTGTCCCTAATATGTCAACCGACATCCGAGGACATTAAGCATCACAACTGAACAGAACTGGACCGACATTTGCTTCGCGAACATAGTTCGTGTTATTCGTCGAACCTATGCCAACATAGCTGGTTCTTAATTGGACGAACTTCTGCTTCGCGAACCTAGTTCGAGGTATTCGTCGAACTGCGACGAAGCTATATTCGGGGTCCAAAAATCTTCGCTCAACATGTTCTGGGAACATTCGCCCAGTTCGGCGAACATTGCCTCTGGTTGGTTGAGTGCAAAGAAAGCTCTCCTGTGGATGAGGAAGAAAGAAAAAGAAAAATGGATGACGGTGTGGATACTTCACTCGCTTCGGAGGGAACTGACCAATTTGTTGACTTTTGGGAGGCGCAGGCTTGTCTCTGCGACCCAAAAATGATATAGTAGTTAGTTGAATTACCCTGAGAGGGATGACTATACATTTGTGAGGCTCAAAGCGGTATACATGAAGCATTACAACAATACACAACCTGATTCAATGATGGCTTACATATCTCACTGTATCCCTCACTCTCCCCTGCATCCATACACGCGCGCGTGTACACACACACACACACACACACACACACACACACACACACACACACACTCACACACACACACCAACACACACTCGCAAACACTCGCTTTCCTCCCCCCCCCCCTCTCTCTCTCTCTCTCTCTCTCTCTCTCTCAGTCTCCCCCCACACCCCTCCCCATAATCACTGGTTAGCTAGTGAAGACGTCAACAGCAAACAAAACAAAACAAAAATCGGGTACAACATCCAGTGCCTGTAAGAGGGTTAGAGAGCTCAGAGTAGGCAGAAGTGAAGAGAGAAGTTTTAATAAGCGAAGTTTTGAACTGTGTGAGAGAGCTGCAGTGTGGCTGTGAGCAGGAAGGTAACTGTTCAAGACACGGGGAGCCTGAACAGCGAACCACTCGTAACCAATTCCCCTTAGCTTCCATCCTGCAAATTGTTCCAGACACGGGAAGCTTGAACAGAGAACGTTGACGATCGCTGCCGTAATTGAGTTTGCAACAACTGCAATCCTTTTATCAGCCGTTGTCATCCCTTCAGGGAGTGTCTCATTTTACGTGTCAGTTGTTTTAACTGAAGGTGAGAGAATGCTCATTTTCTTCATCATGAAGTTTTGTCCAGTTAACAGGCTTTATAAAATAGAACAGGTCTAGAGAAATGTACTCACCTATGCGACAAAACACAAGCGACTATGAAACACAAGCGCTTTCGACAGAAAGTCTTCGTCGGGTGTAAGAAGATTTATAAAGACTAACGTGCTAAAGACTAAGGTAAACCTAAAATGTATAGACTAACGTGCCAAAGACTAAACTAAGCCTAAAATTTATTGACTAACATGCTAAAGACTAAGCCTAAAATTTATAGACAAGCGTGCTAAAGACTAAACTAAGCCTAAAATTTATAGACTAACGTGCTAAAGACTAAACTAAACCTAAAATATATAGACTATCTTGCTAAAGACTAAACTAAGCCTAAAATTTATAGACTAACGTGCTACAGACTAAGCCTACAATTTATAGACTAACGTGCTAGAGACTAAACTAAGCCTACAATTTATAGACTAACGTGCTAAAGACTAAACTAAGCCTAAAATGTATAGACTAACGTGCTAAAGACTAAACTAAGCCTAACATTTATAAAAACTAACGTACTAAAGACTAGACTAAGCCTAAAATGTATTTTTTTTAAACTAACGGGCTTTATAAAGACTCACGTGAAACTGAAGGTGAGAGAATAATCATGTTCTTTGACACGAAACTGTTAACGGGCTCTATAAAAACTGACGTGAAAATGATCAGCCTGCAGAATCAAGAAGCGCCACCTGTCAACAGTAATCACAACTACGTCAAGGGGGCGGAACTCCTGTGTCGCATGCCATCGTCTGCAACAT
>JABMCL010003054.1:425000-432500 GCA_018857735.1 Alviniconcha marisindica
CACGTTGCTGCCTAGAAAGGACCGTTTGGCATGGTGTGTTGCGCGTAGGTTTTACTAGTAAGTAAGTAAACATGGTGCTTAACGTCCACAGAAACCATACGGCTTATTAGGGACGGGTAGGTTTTACTTGATTTCATAGGCCTTATATACTCGGTTTCGTGCTGCTGTCTTCACCCGTCTCAGGTCTGTTTGCTGCCCGTTTTCGAGTTGTGTAAATTAAGCTTTGTATTGTCGGTACGCTCGTGTGTGGGTGTTTGTGCGTGCATGCGTGTGTGGTGTGTGTGTGTGTGTGTGGTGTGTGTGTGTGTGTTGTGTGTTGTGTGTGATGTGTAGTGTGTGAGGTGCGTGCTGCGTGCGTGCGGGGAGTGTGTGTGTGCCGTGCGTGCGTGCGTGCGTAGTGTGTGTGTGTGTGTGTGTGTGTGTGTGTCGTGTGTGTGTGTGTGTGTGTGTGTGTGTGTGTGTGTGCGTGTGTGAGTGCGTGCATGTGTGTGATGTGTGTGTGTTGTGTGTGTGTGTGGTGTGTGTGTGTTGTGTGTGTGTGTGTGTGTGTGTGTGTGTGTGTAGTGGTGTGTGTGTGTGTGTGTGTGTGTGTGTGTTGTGTGTGTGTGTGTGTGTGTGTGTGTGTGTGTGTGTGTGTGTCGTGTGTGTGTGTGTGTGCTGTGTGTGTGCATGTGTATGTTTGTGGCTGTGTGTGTGTTGTGGTGCGTTGTGTGCGTGTGTGTGTGCAGTGCGTGTGTGTGTGTGTGTGTGTGTGTGTGTGTGTGTGTGTGTGTGTGTGTGTGTGTGTGTGTGTGTGTGTGTGTGTGTGTGTGCGTGCGTGTGTGTGTGTGTGTGTGTGTGTGTGTGTGTGTGTGTGTGTGTGTGTGTGTGTGTGTGTGTGTGTGTGTGTGTGTGTGTGTGTGTGTGTGTGTGTGTGTGTTGTGTGTTGTTTTATCAGTATTTGTTTGTGGATTTATTTTAAAGCGACTTTGTCTTGAGAAAGGGTTTAAATAACAGAAGGGTTTTCAGAGGTACATCCTCTATGAGGACGTACCTCTGCAGGAGTTTACGCACCTTGTATTTACTCGCATGCCAGGTGAGAGTTACCATAGGCGACTCGGGTCTTTGTTGAGAGATGGAATTATGGGTAGGTAGTAATCTAATGATTCATTTTCTTTATATATTGCTGTTTCTCATATGGCACATGTACTTGTATATTACACATTGTTAGTTGTCATAATTATATGTATTATGTTTGTGAAACTTAGAAAATGTTGGAGAATGTTGTAAAGCGCAGTGAGTTTGGGTAACACCAGAGAAATAGCGCTATACAAAAGTTATCTATTCTTCTTCTTCTTATTATTATTATTATTATTATTGTGTTTGTGTGACGTCTTTCGGGCGCTAATTACCTCCCCTGTGTGTTAATTAACTCCCCTGTGTGTTAATTCTGCTTATGTCAGAGTTGGTCATTCTGGGGTGACCCTGTGTGGTTGACAGCAGGGACGATAAAAACTTATTACTAACCAGTTTAAGCCTTCCCTGCAGTTTACGTCTGCGGGCACATGGCTCGGGTATGATCATAGTATAGCTCGGGTATAACGTTCGTTTTAGAAAATATCGGGTATGATCATAGAATTATAACATTCGTTTCAGAAAATATCGGGTTTTATAAATATCATAGTATTATAAAATATTCGTTTCAGAAAATGTCGGGTGTTATAAATATCATAGTATTATAACATTCGTTTTAGAAAAAATATCGGGTATGATCATAGTATTATAACATTCATTTTAGAAAATATCGGGTATTATAAATATTATAGTATTATAACATTCGTTTTAGAAAATATCGGGTATTATAAATATTATAGTATTATAACATTCGTTTTAGAAACTATCGGGTATTATAAATATCATAGTATTATAACATTCGTTTTAGAACATATCGGGTATGATCATAGTATTACAACATTCGTTTTAGAAATTATCGGGTATGATCATAGTATCATAACATTCGTTTTAGAAAATATCGGGTATGATCAGAGTGTATTATAACATCCGTTTTCGAAAATATTGGGTATTATAAATAATCATCATAGTATTATAACATTCGTTTTAGAAAATATTGGGTATTATAAATATCATAGTATTATAACATTTGTTTTAGAAAATATCGGGTATGACCATATGATCATAGCATGATAAAAATCGTTTTCGAAATTATATATATACAGCACTGCCGGGAGGAACAACTTGAACATTGACTTGCTGGGCGCGAAATCACGTTAGCAGACGATGCCAGCTGCTGTGGTCTGGAATAAAAAGGTTCGAGTAAACACTGCGACTTGTGTAGGGGCGGTTCCGTTTGTTTTGCTAGACTGCAACCGCTGTGCGAAGCATCTTTCACGTCCAACCTTCCTGTATCCCATTCCATCGCTCCGAGCTATTATAGTTTCTTTGGGGGGGAGCAGGATGAGGATGGTGAATGGAATGTTCGTTTGAATTCGTGGGGAATGCTTTACAATGTCAGCAGAGCGATCATTGGCATAGCGTGGGCAGTCTGCTGCGAACCCACGGAAAGTTATTATTTCTTGGCTCTTGCTGCCACGTACAGCTCCCAGACTTATCCGCGCTCCAAGCTTTCGTCGCGGCGTAGTGTTTACATGGATGGAAGAGAGGAGATACAGTCAGTCTCTGTGAATCTTCTTTTTTTTCATGCAGCGCCACCAATCAGATGTCTAAGTGTAGTTTATTGCATCAAGGATCACACGGCTGGGGTCAAAAAATGTCTGCGTTCAATATGTGACGCTTTGTTGATCCTTTATTTTGGCATTATAACAGTGACCCTACAGCAGTCAAAATACCTTCTTCTTTTTTTAAAATTTGTTTTGCGGCACATTTTCACATTTGTCGCAGACGTTCCTTCCAGCACTGACAAGTTCAATAAATCGAGTAAGCTAAATTTCATTCATTTTTTAGCTATCATGGCGAAATACAGTTTTTATCAACTCATCATCATAAGTGTAGTTTGCCGCTCATCAGTATACACACGTATTGATTATACGCTGAAAGAGGATTGAGAGAAAATGGAGTTGAAAGAACCCAGACGACAGAAAGATGCGTTTTGAAGATGTACCTTTGATGGAGTTCATGTGCCTTGTATCTTGAGAGAGAGAGAGAGAGTGTGTGTGTGTGTGTGTGTGTGTGTGTGTGTGTGTGTGTGTGTGTGTGTGTGTGTGTGTGTGTGTGTGTGTGTGTGTGTGTGTGTGTGTGTGTGTGTGTGTGTGTGTGTGTGTGTGTGTGTGTGTGTGTGTGTGTGTGTGTGTGTGTGTGTTGTTTTATCAGTATTTGTTTGTGGATTTATTTTAAAGCGACTTTGTCTTGAGAAAGGGTTTAAATAACAGAAGGGTTTTCAGAGGTACATCCTCTATGAGGACGTACCTCTGCAGGAGTTTACGCACCTTGTATTTACTCGCATGCCAGGTGAGAGTTACCATAGGCGACTCGGGTCTTTGTTGAGAGATGGAATTATGGGTAGGTAGTAATCTAATGATTCATTTTCTTTATATATTGCTGTTTCTCATATGGCACATGTACTTGTATATTAACATTGTTAGTTGTCATAATTATATGTATTATGTTTGTGAAACTTAGAAAATGTTGGAGAATGTTGTAAAGCGCAGTGAGTTTGGGTACACAGAGAATAGCGCTATACAAAAGTTATCTATTCTTATTCTTATTATTATTATTATTATTATTATTATTGTGTTTGTGTGACGTCTTTCGGGCGCTAATTAACTCCCCTGTGTGTTAATTAACTCCCCTGTGTGTTAATTCTGCTTATGTCAGAGTTGGTCATTCTGGGGTGACCCTGTGTGGTTGACAGGAGGGACGATAAAAACTTATTACTAACCAGTTTAAGCCTTCCCTGCAGTTTACGTCTGCGGGCACATGGCTCGGGTATGATCATAGTATAGCTCGGGTATAACGTTCGTTTTAGAAAATATCGGGTATGATCATAGAATTATAACATTCGTTTCAGAAAATATCGGGTTTTATAAATATCATAGTATTATAAAATATTCGTTTCAGAAAATGTCGGGTGTTATAAATATCATAGTATTATAACATTCGTTTTAGAAAAAATATCGGGTATGATCATAGTATTATAACATTCATTTTAGAAAATATCGGGTATTATAAATATTATAGTATTATAACATTCGTTTTAGAAAATATCGGGTATTATAAATATTATAGTATTATAACATTCGTTTTAGAAAATATCGGGTATTATAAATATCATAGTATTATAACATTCGTTTTAGAACATATCGGGTATGATCATAGTATTACAACATTCGTTTTAGAAATTATCGGGTATGATCATAGTATCATAACATTCGTTTTCGAAAATATCGGGTATGATCAGAGTGTATTATAACATCCGTTTTCGAAAATATTGGGTATTATAAATAATCATCATAGTATTATAACATTCGTTTTAGAAAATATTGGGTATTATAAATATCATTGTATTATAACATTCGTTTTAGAAAATATCGTGTATGACCATATGATCATAGCATGATAAAAATCGTTTTCGAAATTATATATATACAGCACTGCCGGGAGGAACGACTTGAACATTGACTTGCTGGGCGCGAAAGCACGTTAGCAGACGATGCCAGCTGCTGTGGTCTGGAATAAAAAGGTTCGAGTAAACACTGCGACTTGTGTAGGGGCGGTTCCGTTTGTTTTGCTAGACTGCAACCGCTGTGCGAAGCATCTTTCACGTCCAACCTTCCTGTATCCCATTCCATCGCTCCGAGCTATTATAGTTTCTTTGGGGGGGGGGGGGTCAGGATGAGGATGGTGAATGGAATGTTCGTTTGAATTCTTGGGGAATGCTTTACAATGTCAGCAGAGCGATCATTGGCATAGCGTGGGCAGTCTGCTGCGAACCCACGGAAAGTTATTATTTCTTGGCTCTTGCTGCCACGTACAGCTCCCAGACTTACCCGCGCTCCAAGCTTTCGTCGCGGCGTAGTGTTTACATGGATGGAAGAGAGGAGATACAATCAGTTTCTGTGAATCTTTTTTTTTTTCATGCAGCGCCACCAATCAGATGTCTAAGTGTAGTTTATTGCATCAAGGATCACACGGCTGGGGTCAAAAAATGTCTGCGTTCAATATGTGACGCTTTGTTGATCCTTTATTTTGGCATTATAACCGTGACCCTACAGCAGTCAAAATACCTTCTTCTTTTTTTAAAATTTGTTTTGCGGCACATTTTCACATTTGTCGCAGACGTTCCTTCCAGCCGGGCACTGACAAGTTCAATAAATCGAGTAAGCTAAATTTCATTCATTTTTTAGCTATCATGGCGAAATACAGTTTTTATCAACTCATCATCATAAGTGTAGTTTGCCGCTCATCAGTATACACACGTATTGATTATACGCTGAAAGAGGATTGAGAGAAAATGGAGTTGAAAGAACCCAGACGACAGAAAGATGCGTTTTGAAGATGTACCTTTGATGGAGTTCATGTGCCTTGTATCTTGAGAGAGAGAGAGAGTGTGTGTGTGGGGGGGGGGGAGAGAGAGAGACAGAGAGACAGAGAGAGAAAGAAAAAAAAAAGAGTGTGTGTGTGTGAGTGTGTGAGTGAGAGAGAGAGAGAGAGGGTGTGTGTGTGTGTGTGTGTGTGTGTGTGTGTGTGTGTGTGTGTGTGTGTGTGTGTGTGTGTGTGTGTGTGTGTGTGAGAGAGAGAGAGAGAGAGAGAGGGAGACAGAGAGTCACAGCGACAGAGACAGAGAGGGTGTGTGTGTGTGTGAGAGAGAGAGAGAGAGAGGGTGTGTGTGTGTGAGAAAGAAAGAGAGAGAGAGAATGTGTGTTTCTCGCAGTACCTATGCCCTTAAAGAACAAATAAAAAACAATGTGTGCATTATTATCACCATCATCATCATCATTACTATTTAATCTTATGCCAGGGGAGACTATAACGTAGGCGATTCAGGTATTTTCTGTGTTTATGTGACGTATTTGCGAGCGTTAATGAACTCCCTTGTTTGGAGATCCATCACAAGCGCTCTGGGCCATGTTCTGTTTGGGATTACAGCAAATCAATCTGAAGCTAAGACGCAAATGTGTGTATAATTATGCGCGCAGTTACATGCTGAGCCAATTTCCAGATCTTGCATCGAAAATGGTTCTGATGGCCCCTTTTCAATTACACTTGTGTCGCCGAGTGCGTCTGATGCACTACATAGGGGAGAGGGGCCATCCATTTTCTCTCTCTCTTTTTTTTTTTTTTTTTTTTTTTTTTTCTCACTATGAGTGAAAAAAATAAAGGATGGCCCCTTTCACTCATAGTTCAGGAGCTGTGTGACAGTCGAGGTGGCCGTCCTGGGCTGTCCGTCCTAACGAGCCTTCTGGTTTCCGTGGACGTAAAGCTATATTGAACCATGCTTCGGCATTGGTCTCAGCTTGTCCCTAATATGTCAACTGACACCTGAGGACATTAAGCAACACTACCTACCTACTTTTTTTTTTTTTACCGTAGACGATTCAGGTCTTCATTGCTTTACTCATGTGTCGGTTTTCGAGCACTAATTCACTCCTTTTCTTGAGAGAAAAAAAGCGAAAGACAAAAATAAATGTTAGATTTTACTGTTTGTAAAATAAAGAAATAGATAGGCAGACAAGTAGATAAACAGATAGATAGATAATTAGTTAGATCATGACGGTACATATCGTCAAAATCCGATAGTATTTCAGATCCTATCGGTAGAAATTAAATCAAATTTGCCATCTCTGCCGGCAGGATTTTAAATGTTGCCAGTACAGATCGCAATTTTGATTTCTGCCGGGAGAAATCCTAATCTAGATAATAGACGGTTTCCGGAAATAACAGGCAAAGATAATTTGACAGTGTTTTCTTACTCCGGGAGAGTGAAGTCCCCTGAATGGAGGCGGCAGCTGAGAAGAGCCGATCTGCGACAGTTTTAGATCTTCAGGCATGGACCTATTATAATTTATACTAGACTACCAGCTGGGGGAACCTAATATCCAATGTGTATGTTCCCCACGAACAGTGAGCGCTTGATCGGCATTTCTGATGCCTTTTCTGCCTTTGTTTACCGTCATCTTGCCCACGTGCTCACTGTACCCCCAACAAAAACGCTGCACCCGCAGGCCTGGACCTGTATAAAAAAAAAAATCAGGCCATGCCTGTAGGCACTTACCGAGTGCAGTTCCCTGGATTTCCGAAGATCGTCTATTAATAAAATAGGTTCTAATTTTTACTGATGAAATTTTTAATCTGTCCAACTAAAATCGGTACATTCGTCCCGCACGATCGTTCGTGAGTGAGCGTGTGCTTCACGTTTGTATGCATTTGTGCATGCGTACGTGCGCGCGTTTGTGTGTATGCGTGTGTGCCTAAGTCAGTAAGTGTGCGTTTGCATGTGTGTGTAGGGGGTTGGGGGCAGGGGCTGTTGTATTTATGGCAGTACCT
>JABMCL010003054.1:472500-557500 GCA_018857735.1 Alviniconcha marisindica
GCTCAGACCTAGCTGATAGACGAGTAAATTGATAGATGTTGCTACATATGGCTCAAACCATGCTAGACCATGCCAAATAGGGCTCAGATCTAGCTGATAGACGAGTAAATTGACAGATGTTGCTACATATGGCTCAAACCATGCTAGACCATGCCAAATAGGGCTCAGACCTAGCTGATAGACGAGTAAATTGATAGATGTTGCTACATATGGCTCAAACCATGCTAGACCATGCCAAATAGGGCTCAGATCTAGCTGATAGACGAGTAAATTGACAGATGTTGCTACATATGGCTCAAACCATGCTAGACCATGCCAAATAGGGCTCAGACCTAGCTGATAGACGAGTAAATTGATAGATGTTGCTACATATGGCTCAAACCATGCTAGACCATGCCAAATAGGGCTCAGACCTAGCTGATAGACGAGTAAATTGATAGATGTTGCTACATATGGCTCAAACCATGCTAGACCATGCCAAATAGGGCTCAGACCTAGCTGATAGACGAGTAAATTGATAGATGTTGCTACATATGGCTCAAACCATGCTAGACCATGCCAAATAGGGCTCAGACCTAGCTGATAGACGAGTAAATTGACAGATGTTGCTACATATGGCTCAAACCATGCTAGACCATGCCAAATAGGGCTCTGGCCTAGCTGATAGACGAGTATTTTGGTAGACCATGCTAAATCTGACTCAGACCTAGCTGATAGACGAGTATAAAGTCAAAAAATGTCAAGTATGGCTCAAACCATGCTAGACCATGCTGCATATGGCTCAGACCTAGCCGATAGACAGGTATACTGATAGACCATGCTAACTCTGGCTCAGACCTAGCTCAGACAGACCTGATATATATTGATAGACCATGCTAAATATGGCTCAGACCTATCCGATAGACAGGTAGACTGATAGACCATGCTAAATATGGCTCAGACCTAGCCGATAGACAGGTATATTGATAGACCATGCTAAATAGGCTCAGACCTATCTCAGAAGGACCTGATATATATTGCTAGGCCATGCTAAATATGGCTCAGACCTATCCGATAGACAGGTAGACTGATAGACCATGCTAATAGGCCCAGACCTAGCTGAGACGGACCTGATATATATCGCTAGACCACGCTAAATATGGCTCAGACCTAGCCGATAGACAGGTAGACTGATAGACCATGCTAAATATGGCTCAGACCTAGCTGATAGACGAGTATATTGTTAGGCCATGCTAAGCATACGGCTCAAACCATGCTAGACCATGCTAAATCTGGCTCAGACCTAGCTAAGACAGACCTGATATATATTGCTAGACCATGCTAAATATGGCTCAGACCTAGCCGATAGACAGGTATACTGACAGACCATGCTAAATAGGCTCAGAGAGACCTGATATATATTGCTAGACCATGCTAAACATGTCATGGGGAGAACGTGCACTCTGTCCTCTGCAATGCACGGAAAAGAATGGCCCGCAAACAACACACCCATGCTGAATGCATTATTTAAATATTACGACGATGACAGCTATAAAAATGCACCTGTCATGTGCTTTCTTCTGCGAGCCGGTCTGGCCTAGCGGTAAGGCGTTAGGCTGGTAAGCAGAGAGACCTCGGTTCGAATCTGCTTCGGCTCTCTTTTCTCTTCAAAAGTTGTGGTCTATGGACACTGCCTTGTTGTGACTTTGTCCCTCACAATTAATGAAACATTAAAATGGCTCTCATCGCTGCCCATCTTAATGCAGGAGTCATTCTGGTGGTAACCTCCATACCCCCTCCCCTCCCCCCTTCTCCCCGTCCCTAATAAGCCTTAAGGTTTCTGTGGACGTTAAAGTAAAAGTCCAAGGTTTTTAAGTATGCAAAATGACCATCGAAATGATTGACAAGTGAGTCACTAGTTTCAGATTTAATTAAATTAAAAAATTTATTTAAAAAATTATTTGGGTTTTTAATCGATTTTATTTTCTGTAGGCTTTCCCGGAAGTGACGTCAGTCTGGGGAGTCAGTGCGGTTGCCATCTTAGATTCTTCAGTAAACTGTGTATGCGTGTGGTCGACAAAAAAGTTAGCTATGCCGGCCTACTGTGTTGCCGCGAACTGTAACAATTCGCAGACGACCCCAGGTATAACAATGCACGAGCTCCCGCGCAATCGACCCGCAGTGAGGCGAAAGTGGATTAAATTTATACAATTCAAACGAGCTGACTTTCTTGCTGCGCCGCATCACGCCCATTTGTTTAGCGAGCACTTCAGTGAGTGCGATTTCGCAAACCCATGGAATACCGCATGGGGTTTGCTTCGAAGCTGACACGATGTTCCGGTACTCTTTCAAAATCCTGCCTGACAGGCTCAAACTCAGTGATACGGCTGTATCCTTGTTGGTCTCTCGGGCAAAGTATCAGTTTCGTCTTCGGAGCTCGAGTTGGCCATTTTGCAGCGACTCCCAGAGTGACGTAGTAGGCATATGGTCACGTGATTTGGGCGTCATGGCGACGCTTTCGGTACGACAGAAAATGCATTTTTTTCGTGCATTTATAACCCTCAGATCACAGTTCCACCTACATCATCGTTCTCAGCGAGCTTTAACGGAAATCGTGTCAAAAATCACCCCTAACCTTGGACACAATACACTACTGGTACAGTATCTCTGTTCCTTATGTCCCCTTCTCAGTCTACTGTTGCTGTTGTGTTGCTTAATGTCCTCGGATGTCGGTTGACATATTAGGGACAAGCTGAGACCAGTGCCGAAGCACGGTTCAATATAGCTTCACGTCCACGGAAACCAGAAGGCTCGTTAGGACGGAAAGCCCAGGACGGCCACCTCGACTCTCACACAGCTCCTCAACTCTCACGGTTTGACGACTGAGTTGGTGGGCTTTTGTCCGGATTTTAACTTTCGAACTTTATCGATGGGTTGGTGTGACGGAATGTTCTTCATCTCAGCCTAGTTGGGGGGGGGGGGGGGGGGGGGGGGGGGGGGGGGGGGTGGAGGAAGCGGTGCGAGATCAAAATCGCCATGACATCTGCCATTTATAACACTACACATGCACCGTTATCATGTCCTACAACGGACCGTTGTTTTGCACAGCGGAGCGAGGCACCCCAGTCCGTCTACCACCTAGGAATTAAGTCCTCCGCAGCATCTCCGCCAGGACACGTTATACACATAATCTATGCACGAGCACCGCGCGCGTCGCTTCGGAGATGCTCGCGAAACAGTTGAGCCCCTCGTTGTGCACTTTTGCGCTGGTTTTGTTCCCGTCTGCGTCCTTCATGCTGCGGTGCTTTAAGTTTAACCCTTTCGCCGGGGGAGCGGGGATAGCTCAGTGGTTAGAGCGCAGGACTCGTTCGTGACTGAAAGGTCGCGGGTTCGAATCCCTGCCGGAGCGGCGGGAGAATCTTCCTCTCCAGGGTCGGCTTTTTGTGCTGACTCTTTTATGTCGGTATCCGTTCCACCCCCGTGTTACCGCAGTAGCACGTAAAAGATCCCGGTCATTCTGCCAAAAGTGAAGGTGGCAGGTTACAGCTAAACACGGATCCACCTTACGTAGGTGGCTTTGCATCAAGTGACACGGTGCGTGGCTGCATGGTGTATACAGAAACTGCGCCGGGACGGCAGCAGTTTCATGTGGCACCAGCCATGTCAGCGCTGTAAGTGCACCACTTCAATGGATATTCAAAAATGCGCTATAAAAAGCTATTCACTCACGTAGAATCACATGCGAGAACAGTGAGTCTGCTTGAGAGCGAAGAATAGCGCTATATAAAAGCAATCATCGTCATCATCATCATCATCATCACTGTCACATTGTTACTTGAAAACAACCACTAAAAGTGCTAAATTTGAAATCCTTAGGCCTTTTTGTTTTCTTTTTCGCATTAGCACGTGAGAGAATTTTCACCAAAGCTCACAAAATTGAAATTAGGTTTGTTATAAGACCAGAAAATATACCGTTTGCAGGCGTGTGTGGGCACTTTTTAGAACGGAAATTTTACAGGCTGGGGCAATGAAGGGGTTAAACATGCACGCTATGCTTGCACTTTATCATGGTTGCGTGAATAATAGCCCCGAACCACTTTATCTTTGCGTTATAGGACTGTTATAGAGGGATTAGGAACCTGCGGCAAAAAATAAATAAAAAATGTTAGCATGCAACGGGTGGCAGTAAAAGTGCACCATTATGCAGGGATCCATATTCCTGCTCGCTGTTTCTCAGGCCTGTAATCACCGCGATAGGGCCATTACCTCTACTTGTTGCCATCACCAGCCCCCTCTACCCTCCCTAACCCACCTCTACTATCACTGGCGGGAGCTGCTACAAGTATTATTTTTGTCGCAACAAGCATACTTTTGACGCGACAAAAGACGTGTTTTGTCGCGACAAACACGTGTTTGTCGCGACAAAAGTATGCTTGTCGTGACAAACACATGTTTGTCGCGACAAACAATAATTTTGTCTCGACAACTGTTTTGTGATGACAAGCATATTTTTGCCGCGACAAAAGACGTGTTTTGTGGCGACAAACACGCGTTTGACGTGTTTGTGTTTTGTCGCGACAAAAATAATACTTGTGGCAGCTCCCGCCAAAGACACTCTACCACCCCCACCCCCCACCCTCCACCCCCAGCAGCACGCTCTTTGGTCAGCGGAAGTCGATTTTTGTCTCCTTGACGTGGGACTGGTGGATCTGAAACTGTTTCATGCCGTATGCCTACTGGTATTTTTATCTGGAAAAAAAATAATATATATCTCATCGTGGTGACGCGCAGCACATTTTCTGCTACCACTTCCCCCCCCCCCCCCCCCCCCCCCCCCCCCGACGCCGGGTGCGTGCGTGCGTGCGTGCGTGCGTACGTGCGTGCGTGCGTGCGTGTGTATGTCAGTGTGTGTGTGTGTCCGTCAGGGCCGTCCGTCCGGATATGATTGATAGTTAATTCATTAGGCCTACACCGCTATTTATTATTTATGTTTGCTTATTTTGCTCGAGACCGTAATTGAATGTCCCGTGTTTACGCGAGAGGATAAATAAATCTTGATTGATTTTTGATTTATAAATTCATTCATAACTCTCTACGCTCCTCAGAAAGATGACAGTATGCAATCAGCTACAGCCGTTGTGTCCGACAGCAGCTCTCCCATAAAGATGGAAGCTGGAGCGTAACTGCGATAACGTGGACACAATCAGACCCACACTCCGAGCATCGCTTTCCGGCACCTTCCTCCAAATTCTGCCAGATTTGGTTACGCCACTGAAGGGGCACTCTTTATCTCCGCGCAGCTGTCCACCGACGCGGTCAGCGCGCTCCGAAAGGTTCGGGTACTAATATGACTGTAGAAGCAACCTAGCGCCAAAGCACGCACGTGAACACGAGACGCATCCACCCCGGGTAAAAAAAAAAAAAAAAAAAAAAAAAAAAAAAGTTTCATCTCGATTCAAACGATTGTGGTTTTATTTGTGCTGGTGTAAACTTTGTTGGCGGCTATAGATGACACGCCTTGTTTTATTTGAGTTGTTTGTAACAAACCTACTACTGTTTGAGCACCAACAAAAAACTGCTCGTTAGCTGACAGTTTTCTGGACCCTATGGCGTAACTAAATACGGCAGTGGTTGAAGGAAGGATGTCGTAAACCAGTGCTAGGAGTTTGAATCAGACCCACACGAACGGACGCCGTTATCTTCTTTGGACTATTGGAATAGCGTGGACGTCAAACTCCAAGCACTGGTGTACGACATCCTTCCTCCAACCACTGCCATAGGTGATCACGCCATAGTTCTCGAAAAACTCTCAGCTAACGAACAGTTTTTCGATGATGCTCAAACGGCTGTAAGTTTGTAACAAACAACTCAAATTAAACCAGACGTTTCTTTTGTAACTGACCACGTTGCTTACGCCAGCACGAATAAAATCGAAATCGTTTGACTCGAGACGGGACTTTCCTTATACCCAGAGTTCAGAGGAAGGTGCCGGAAAGCGATGCTCGGAGCGTGCGTGGACATCTGTCCTATGCTGGTCTGGGTAGTAATATCCAAAGAGAGGGTCGGAAATTCCTGGGTCATTTTAAACGTCATTGTGGGTCACAAATATCATCGGAATCGCTCAAACGGGGTCATATCTAGCGAACGGAGCCAACGTTTGCAACAAACGTGACTGAGTTTGATTGCTGTCTGTAAAATGTGAGTCAGTACACAATCGATCGTCTTGCTGCCGACATCAGCACTGAAGACGCGTGCAGTCGTTACTCGGAAGCTAAATCTAGATCAAATGGCAATGGCGCATGACGCATACTAATAATAAATAATAATTCCATTCAAATTCAATTCAAATTCAAATCAATTCAAAATACTTCATTGTCCGTTGCAATCATAACAATTAAACGGAATGTTTTCTTTGCTCACACGACCAGCTCTGCCACATTAACAGTTTAGTTAAATTAAGCTGAAACACATTAAAAACAGAAGCAGGTATAACACATAGAGAACAGCTGTCTAAAACATATATATAACAGCATTTTCAATTTTGTACTCAGTGACTACTCATTCCTATAGTAAAATTTTCAACACCAAAATAAATAATGGAATTTTTTTAATGCGCCTACCCTGCGGCTCAAAGCGCTGAACAAGCATAGTATAACGCACATAATGTACATCGAGATGGAAATGTTATCAGCAATAAAAATGCATATAAGAAAAAGAAGGGAAAAAAAGCTAACACATAATGTAGACAAGGGTTCAAGGGTAACTATGCAAAAGATGCACACACACACACACACGCACACGCACACGCACACACACCACACACACACACACACACACACACACACAGCGGTACAGACTGATAGGGGTGATGGACAATGTTGCCTTAGCTGAAATATTGAAGAATTGTCTTGAGTTTCCTTTTGAAGGAAGAGAGAGTAGCAGTCATGTTATGTCACATAACTCTTCTTCTTTTTTCTTCTTTTGTTGTTGTTGTTGTTGTTGTTGTTGTTGCACACGTTGAATGTATATTCGCTGGGTGATTCTGATGATATTTGTGACCCAAAATGGCGTTTAAAATGTCCGAGGAATTTCCGACCTCCTCCTTGGATTGATTGTGTCCATGTTATTGTGGTTCTGTTCCAGCTGCTATCAGAGACGGGTTTGTCTGACTGCATACTGACAAATCTGTCTGTGGTGCGCAGAAAGAGACAGACAGAGAAAACACACGCACGCACGCACGCACGCACGCACGCACGCACGCACGCACGCACGCACGCACACACACACACACACACACACACACACACACACACACACACACAGAGCAGGGGAGATAAAAATGGATATGCCCTTTCGGCTCGTCCAGCCGAGTGAGCTCCCCTGAATATTGCTTCTCTGGTGACTGTTTCACGTTGTTTACTCATGTACTTATGGACTTGATCTTTTTTTCTTGTTTTTTTTGTGTGTGTGTGTTGTTGTTTTTTGACGGAAAAAGAGAATTTGAAAGAAATTTGATGTCCCAAATAATTCATAAGAAACACGTGGTTCATATATAAAAATGGTTGATGCGAAAAGCTTTTGGGCTGTTTTAAAGATTACTTGGCTCAAGAGAAACCTTAATGGTGATTTTTCTATAAAAAAAAATCAAATCCTAAATGTGTGTTATTAAAGTCCAGCAATTAAAATCATAAAGGACAGAGGGGGCGAATTAAAAATATTCTTATGCTGAGAGCAAACATGTGTTCTCTGTTGATGTCAGTTACAGGAATTTTTGCTGTAAATGTGTTTCAGGTTCCTTCCATGAATTTTCAGCTTAGCATCCGCATTATTATATTAATAATACACACTGTGACAAAAAAGGTGGTTTACGTTAGAAATGGGATAGAAAGTGGTAGTTTCCATTGGTTATTTACTGGGACTAAATGGATATTTTTCTTATGAAGACTTCAAACTACCATGATGCCATTGTAGATTTTAAGCTGTATGAAGGTACTGTGCGCTCAGTTACACACTGCCAAGCCGAAACTTCAGTTTGATGAGAACTGTCATATTAGTGAAGCATATGTTTGGAAATGCATGCCAGGAGGTGGTGCCAAACACCTTTAACTGCATCTTGTTGAAACTGATGATGTTCCTCTTAAATGCATAGAAAAATGGTCACACAAACATTCACACCAACACTCACACAGTATTCAGACATAATAGTTAAAACCACACAAGGCACACGTCTCAGACGGTTTCAGTGCAGACTGACTCCACAGTGCCTTTTATTTCTTTTCAAAGCAGCCATTTCAGCAGTATGGACTGTCTGCAAAGTGGTTGATTAGTTAGTAACTGGATTTAACGTCCTGCCAACCACACAGTGTCACCTCAGGATGATCAAACTCACTTGTATTGTTGTAAGCAAATGCATAATACAAAGCTCAACCATTACAGTTATCTCACGGCGTTACACATTTTGTTGGTACACGATAATTGTTAAAAGTATGTACACATGTTAAAAGTATGTACACATTAAAAACTGGTATATATTCAGATTTTTCAAAATCATCTTAAGAAGTGGGTAAAACACAAACTGAAAACATTTTCTCAAATATATATATATATATAATATATATATATATATATATATATAAATGCTTTGTCAAGTCAATCCATAACTAAGTAAGCTGGTGTATCACGTCCAGTCAACCATTAGGGTTATATCAGGGCGATACACATTTTGTCATTACACAATATATATTAAAAATATGTATCAGCTAAAACATATATAAACATATTTTTAAAACCAGACTTAAAACGTGCGTAAAAGTAAATATAACCTAAATTAATGTCCGAAACTTTAGATCTTGCTAAAAATGGTGATCTCTTTCAGAAAGTTAAAAATCTTTTCTAAGGCTATTTCTTGAACTAATATACGTAGTCACTCCAGAAAACCAATCACTTCGCAAACATGAAACAGAAATCCATGTACAAACATCAGTTTTGGAGGAGTCGGTCCCTTCAATATTACCCACATTTAGAGAGCGCATAAGGCTAGGACATGCTGGTATCATCAACCATTCTGTCTAATATCCCTGGTGGGGGTATTTTGATTCTCTATTGTGCCGATTCATCGTCAGCACGGAATACTTCTAGGTGAACTTAAGTCTGTCGGGAGTGACCAGCCTGGGCATATCCCCAACCCCGTCAGGAGAAATTTCAATTCTCTATTCTGCTGATTTACCGTCACCACGGACTACTTCTAGGTGAACTGAAGTCTGTTGGGAGTGACCAGCCTGGGCATATCCCCAGCCCTGTCGGGAGAAATTTCAATTCTCTATTCTGCTGATTTACCGTCACCACGGACTACTTCTAGGTGAACTGAAGTCTGTTGGGAGTGACCAGCCTGGGCATATCCCCAGCCCTGTCGGGAGAAATTTCAGTTCTCTATTCTGCTGATTTACCGTCACCACGGACTACTTCTAGGTGAACTGAAGTCTGTTGGGAGTGACCAGCCTGGGCATATCCCCAGCCCTGTCGGGAGAAATTTCAATTCTCTATTCTGCTGATTTACCGTCACCACGGACTACTTCTAGGTGAACTGAAGTCTGTTGGGAGTGACCAGCCTGGGCATATCCCCAGCCCTGTCGGGAGAAATTTCAGTTCTCTATTCTGCTGATTTACCGTCACCACGGACTACTTCTAGGTGAACTGAAGTCTGTTGGGAGTGACCAGCCTGGGCATATCCCCAGCCCTGTCGGGAGAAATTTCAGTTCTCTGTTCTGCTGATTTACCGTCACCACGGACTACTTCTAGGTGAACTGAAGTCTGTTGGGAGTGACCAGCCTGGGCATATCCCCAGCCCTGTCAGGGGAAATTTCAGTTCTCTATTCTGCCGATTCAATGTCGCCACGGAATTGTGGTTGGAGAACTGAAATCTGTCGGGAGAGACCAGCCTGGGCATATCCCCAGCCCTGTCAGGAGAAATTTCAATTCTCTATTCTGCCGATTCAATGTCACCACGGCATTCTGGTTGGGGAATTGAAGTCTGTCGGGAGTGAGCAGCCTGGCATATCCCCATCCCTGTACAAACATCAGACATCAGTTTTGGAGGAGTCGGTCCCTTCAATATTACCCGCATTTAGAGAGCGCATAAGGCTAGGACATGCTGGTATCATCAACCATTCTGTCTGATATCCCTGGTGGGGGTATTTCGATTCTCTATTGTGCCAGTTCAGCGTCAGCACGGAATACTTGTTGGGGAGCTAAAGTCTGTCAGGAGTGACCAGCCTGGACATATCCCCAGCCCCGTCGGGAGAAATTTCAATTCTCTATTCTGCTGATTTACCGTCACCACGGACTACTTCTAGGTGAACTGAAGTCTGTTGGGAGAGACCAGCCTGGGCATATCCCCAGCCCTGTCAGGGGAAATTTCAGTTCTCTATTCTGCCGATTCAATGTCGCCACGGAATTGTGGTTGGAGAACTGAAATCTGTCAGGAGAGACCAGCCTGGGCATATCCCCAGCCCTGTCAGGAGAAATTTCAATTCTCTATTCTGCCGATTCAATGTCACCACGGCATTCTGGTTGGGGAATTGAAGTCTGTCGGGAGTGAGCAGCCTGGCATATCCCCATCCCTGTACAAACATCAGACATCAGTTTTGGAGGAGTCGGTCCCTTCAATATTACCCGCATTTAGAGAGCGCATAAGGCTAGGACATGCTGGTATCATCAACCATTCTGTCTGATATCCCTGGTGGGGGTATTTCGATTCTCTATTGTGCCAGTTCATCGTCAGCATGGAATACTTGTTGGGGAGCTAAAGTCTGTCAGGAGTGACCAGCCTGGGCATATCCCCAGCCCTGTCGGGAGAAATTTCAATTCTCTATTCTGCTGATTTACCGTCACCACGTACTACTTCTAGGTGAACTGAAGTCTGTTGGGAGTGACCAGCCTGGGCATATCCCCAGCCCTGTCGAAAAATGGTCACACAAACATTCACACCAACACTCACA
This sequence comes from Alviniconcha marisindica, assembly GCA_018857735.1. Lineage (NCBI taxonomy): Eukaryota > Metazoa > Mollusca > Gastropoda > Provannidae > Alviniconcha > Alviniconcha marisindica. The sequence goes on from JABMCL010003054.1 coordinate 483,477, forward strand.
CAGTATTCAGACATAATAGTTAAAACCACACAAGGCACATGTCTCAGACGGTTTCAGTGCAGACTGACTCCACAGTGCCTTTTATTTCTTTTCAAAGCAGCCATTTCAGCAGTATGGACTGTCTGCAAAGTGGTTGATTAGTTAGTAACTGGATTTAACGTCCTGCCAACCACACAGTGTCACCTCAGGATGATCAAACTCACTTGTATTGTTGTAAGCAAATGCATAATACAAAGCTCAACCATTACAGTTATCTCACGGCGTTACACATTTTGTTGGTACACGATAATTGTTAAAAGTATGTACACATGTTAAAAGTATGTACACATTAAAAACTGGTATATATTCAGATTTTTCAAAATCATCTTAAGAAGTGGGTAAAACACAAACTGAAAACATTTTCTCAAATATATATATATATATATATATATATATATATATATATATATCATATATATATATATATATAAATGCTTTGTAAGTCAATCCATAACTAAGTAAGCTGGTGTTCACGTCCAGTCAACCATTAGGGTTATATCAGGGCGATACACATTTTGTCATTACACAATATATATTAAAAATATGTATCAGCTAAAACATATATAAACATATTTTTAAAACCAGACTTAAAACGTGCGTAAAAGTAAATATAACCTAAATTAATGTCCGAAACTTTAGATCTTGCTAAAAATGGTGATCTCTTTCAGAAAGTTAAAAATCTTTTCTAAGGCTATTTCTTGAACTAATATACGTAGTCACTCCAGAAAACCAATCACTTCGCAAACATGAAACAGAAATCCATGTACAAACATCAGTTTTGGAGGAGTCGGTCCCTTCAATATTACCCACATTTAGAGAGCGCATAAGGCTAGGACATGCTGGTATCATCAACCATTCTGTCTAATATCCCTGGTGGGGGTATTTTGATTCTCTATTGTGCCGATTCATCGTCAGCACGGAATACTTCTAGGTGAACTTAAGTCTGTCGGGAGTGACCAGCCTGGGCATATCCCCAACCCCGTCAGGAGAAATTTCAATTCTCTATTCTGCTGATTTACCGTCACCACGGACTACTTCTAGGTGAACTGAAGTCTGTTGGGAGTGACCAGCCTGGGCATATCCCCAGCCCTGTCGGGAGAAATTTCAATTCTCTATTCTGCTGATTTACCGTCACCACGGACTACTTCTAGGTGAACTGAAGTCTGTTGGGAGTGACCAGCCTGGGCATATCCCCAGCCCTGTCGGGAGAAATTTCAGTTCTCTATTCTGCTGATTTACCGTCACCACGGACTACTTCTAGGTGAACTGAAGTCTGTTGGGAGTGACCAGCCTGGGCATATCCCCAGCCCTGTCGGGAGAAATTTCAATTCTCTATTCTGCTGATTTACCGTCACCACGGACTACTTCTAGGTGAACTGAAGTCTGTTGGGAGTGACCAGCCTGGGCATATCCCCAGCCCTGTCGGGAGAAATTTCAGTTCTCTATTCTGCTGATTTACCGTCACCACGGACTACTTCTAGGTGAACTGAAGTCTGTTGGGAGTGACCAGCCTGGGCATATCCCCAGCCCTGTCGGGAGAAATTTCAGTTCTCTGTTCTGCTGATTTACCGTCACCACGGACTACTTCTAGGTGAACTGAAGTCTGTTGGGAGTGACCAGCCTGGGCATATCCCCAGCCCTGTCAGGGGAAATTTCAGTTCTCTATTCTGCCGATTCAATGTCGCCACGGAATTGTGGTTGGAGAACTGAAATCTGTCGGGAGAGACCAGCCTGGGCATATCCCCAGCCCTGTCAGGAGAAATTTCAATTCTCTATTCTGCCGATTCAATGTCACCACGGCATTCTGGTTGGGGAATTGAAGTCTGTCGGGAGTGAGCAGCCTGGCATATCCCCATCCCTGTACAAACATCAGACATCAGTTTTGGAGGAGTCGGTCCCTTCAATATTACCCGCATTTAGAGAGCGCATAAGGCTAGGACATGCTGGTATCATCAACCATTCTGTCTGATATCCCTGGTGGGGGTATTTCGATTCTCTATTGTGCCAGTTCAGCGTCAGCACGGAATACTTGTTGGGGAGCTAAAGTCTGTCAGGAGTGACCAGCCTGGACATATCCCCAGCCCCGTCGGGAGAAATTTCAATTCTCTATTCTGCTGATTTACCGTCACCACGGACTACTTCTAGGTGAACTGAAGTCTGTTGGGAGAGACCAGCCTGGGCATATCCCCAGCCCTGTCAGGGGAAATTTCAGTTCTCTATTCTGCCGATTCAATGTCGCCACGGAATTGTGGTTGGAGAACTGAAATCTGTCAGGAGAGACCAGCCTGGGCATATCCCCAGCCCTGTCAGGAGAAATTTCAATTCTCTATTCTGCCGATTCAATGTCACCACGGCATTCTGGTTGGGGAATTGAAGTCTGTCGGGAGTGAGCAGCCTGGCATATCCCCATCCCTGTACAAACATCAGACATCAGTTTTGGAGGAGTCGGTCCCTTCAATATTACCCGCATTTAGAGAGCGCATAAGGCTAGGACATGCTGGTATCATCAACCATTCTGTCTGATATCCCTGGTGGGGGTATTTCGATTCTCTATTGTGCCAGTTCATCGTCAGCATGGAATACTTGTTGGGGAGCTAAAGTCTGTCAGGAGTGACCAGCCTGGGCATATCCCCAGCCCTGTCGGGAGAAATTTCAATTCTCTATTCTGCTGATTTACCGTCACCACGTACTACTTCTAGGTGAACTGAAGTCTGTTGGGAGTGACCAGCCTGGGCATATCCCCAGCCCTGTCGAAAAATGGTCACACAAACATTCACACCAACACTCACACAGTATTCAGACATAATAGTTAAAACCACACAAGGCACATGTCTCAGACGGTTTCAGTGCAGACTGACTCCACAGTGCCTTTTATTTCTTTTCAAAGCAGCCATTTCAGCAGTATGGACTGTCTGCAAAGTGGTTGATTAGTTAGTAACTGGATTTAACGTCCTGCCAACCACACAGTGTCACCTCAGGATGATCAAACTCACTTGTATTGTTGTAAGCAAATGCATAATACAAAGCTCAACCATTACAGTTATCTCACGGCGTTACACATTTTGTTGGTACACGATAATTGTTAAAAGTATGTACACATGTTAAAAGTATGTACACATTAAAAACTGGTATATATTCAGATTTTTCAAAATCATCTTAAGAAGTGGGTAAAACACAAACTGAAAACATTTTCTCAAATATATATATATATATATATATATAAATGCTTTGTCAAGTCAATCCATAACTAAGTAAGCTGGTGTATCACGTCCAGTCAACCATTAGGGTTATATCAGGGCGATACACATTTTGTCATTACACAATATATATTAAAAATATGTATCAGCTAAAACATATATAAACATATTTTTAAAACCAGACTTAAAACGTGCGTAAAAGTAAATATAACCTAAATTAATGTCCGAAACTTTAGATCTTGCTAAAAATGGTGATCTCTTTCAGAAAGTTAAAAATCTTTTCTAAGGCTATTTCTTGAACTAATATACGTAGTCACTCCAGAAAACCAATCACTTCGCAAACATGAAACAGAAATCCATGTACAAACATCAGTTTTGGAGGAGTCGGTCCCTTCAATATTACCCACATTTAGAGAGCGCATAAGGCTAGGACATGCTGGTATCATCAACCATTCTGTCTAATATCCCTGGTGGGGGTATTTTGATTCTCTATTGTGCCGATTCATCGTCAGCACGGTGAACTTAAGTCTGTCGGGAGTGACCAGCCTGGGCATATCCCCAACCCCGTCAGGAGAAATTTCAATTCTCTATTCTGCTGATTTACCGTCACCACGGACTACTTCTAGGTGAACTGAAGTCTGTTGGGAGTGACCAGCCTGGGCATATCCCCAGCCCTGTCGGGAGAAATTTCAATTCTCTATTCTGCTGATTTACCGTCACCACGGACTACTTCTAGGTGAACTGAAGTCTGTTGGGAGTGACCAGCCTGGGCATATCCCCAGCCCTGTCGGGAGAAATTTCAGTTCTCTATTCTGCTGATTTACCGTCACCACGGACTACTTCTAGGTGAACTGAAGTCTGTTGGGAGTGACCAGCCTGGGCATATCCCCAGCCCTGTCGGGAGAAATTTCAATTCTCTATTCTGCTGATTTACCGTCACCACGGACTACTTCTAGGTGAACTGAAGTCTGTTGGGAGTGACCAGCCTGGGCATATCCCCAGCCCTGTCGGGAGAAATTTCAGTTCTCTATTCTGCTGATTTACCGTCACCACGGACTACTTCTAGGTGAACTGAAGTCTGTTGGGAGTGACCAGCCTGGGCATATCCCCAGCCCTGTCGGGAGAAATTTCAGTTCTCTGTTCTGCTGATTTACCGTCACCACGGACTACTTCTAGGTGAACTGAAGTCTGTTGGGAGTGACCAGCCTGGGCATATCCCCAGCCCTGTCAGGGGAAATTTCAGTTCTCTATTCTGCCGATTCAATGTCGCCACGGAATTGTGGTTGGAGAACTGAAATCTGTCGGGAGAGACCAGCCTGGGCATATCCCCAGCCCTGTCAGGAGAAATTTCAATTCTCTATTCTGCCGATTCAATGTCACCACGGCATTCTGGTTGGGGAATTGAAGTCTGTCGGGAGTGAGCAGCCTGGCATATCCCCATCCCTGTACAAACATCAGACATCAGTTTTGGAGGAGTCGGTCCCTTCAATATTACCCGCATTTAGAGAGCGCATAAGGCTAGGACATGCTGGTATCATCAACCATTCTGTCTGATATCCCTGGTGGGGGTATTTCGATTCTCTATTGTGCCAGTTCAGCGTCAGCACGGAATACTTGTTGGGGAGCTAAAGTCTGTCAGGAGTGACCAGCCTGGACATATCCCCAGCCCCATCAGGAGAAATTTCAATTCTCTATTCTGCTGATTTACCGTCACCACGGACTACTTCTAGGTGAACTGAAGTCTGTTGGGAGAGACCAGCCTGGGCATATCCCCAGCCCTGTCAGGGGAAATTTCAGTTCTCTATTCTGCCGATTCAATGTCGCCACGGAATTGTGGTTGGAGAACTGAAATCTGTCGGGAGAGACCAGCCTGGGCATATCCCCAGCCCTGTCAGGAGAAATTTCAATTCTCTATTCTGCCGATTCAATGTCACCACAGAATTCTGGTTGGGGAGCTAAAGTCGGTCAGGAGTGAGAAGCCTGGGATGACCAAGAGGAGTTTCAAGTTACCTTCTTTATCTACATTCATGGGTCCGGCCACTACAGTCAGTGTCCAGTGCAACATTCCCCCAATCGCACAAGTTCGGACAAAAGTGGAGGCTGTGGCAGAACTGAAGGGGGAGAGGTTGACTACACAACCGTTCAACCCAAACACAAATTTTAAAATGTTATATGCAAGTAAGTAAGTTGGTGTTTTACGCCCAGTCAACCGGTATGGTTATATCAGGGCGGTAAAATGTTATATAAAGCCATACAAAAAAGCCTGGCTCTTAAAGAAAAATGTTCGAGAGTTTCTGGGGGGGGGGGGGGGGGCAGTCATGAGAATGGACCATTCACAGAAAAATGACAAGACAGAATGAGCAAGAGGACTAGGCAGAAAAACAAGAGAGGAGATAGAAAAGGGGAATCAAATGACAGCCCTGAGATTCCAGACATCCCCAGACTCTCTTCACAGGGTCAGTCAACATTACGACAAGGAAAAACTTCCTGGCAGTAGGGGAAGCATGCATGGCTATATTTTGACCTACTCCAGGCTTTCGAGGGAGAACATTTGTCAGCCCTGGGTTCTCAACAGAGGGGGCCTTAATTTCTGCATCCGCAGTTCCCCGCTGCAGGTTCCGCGTGGAAGACATGATACAGTCCCAGAATTCGAAATGACAGAGGTGGGTGCATGTTGCCTTCACAGCGGTTGCCCCAAACAGGTCATATTCCTGTCAACATTCGACACTGGGTGCATGTTGAAATCGTAATGTTTGACAGCAGACTGGGTATAAACAGTATATATTCTGATCGTACTCTTCACATTTTTTGCTTGCACTTCATGCAATTCATTTTGTTTACAAACTACATCTTCAAACAAATCATCATATATGGTAGACAATTTGAATTTACAAATGTTGAAGTCGTCAAGTTAGGTGTTGAACATTACAATTACAACACGAGCTGTGGAAATAATAACGTTTGACATAATGATAGCGACCGTGCCTGTTTGCCTTCCAGAGTTCTAAAACCGATCTTAATAGCATTATTCTTTGGCTGTGATTTTTTTGTAATATTTATTATGATTTTATTTTATTTTATTATTATTAATACTTTCGCTTTGAAGTTAACTGTTCAACTATTTTTGTCCTAGGCACCTGAGTCAACATGACCAAGAAACGCATGGATGACAGGTTGCATGTGTGTTTTCCTGCGACACCCAAAAGCAGCAAAAGTTGCACTCACTCTTACTTGCTCCATTTTCTCTTACAAAACACTTACATATTTGTTAAATGTGTAAATGTTTTTGTTCAGTACCCGTGTAACGTTGCAAATTCTGTTTCAGTTGTTTTGTCCTGCCCAAAGTGAGTAGGACTCAGCTACAGAGGGCCCTGGCGGCAAGGTGATTAGAAGAGGAATGGACAGACACTATACACTTGTACAATACGTAACCTTGCACACTGACGACAGCGCCACATCTAGCCAAAGGAAACCGGAGACATGGATAATATAATCACCTGTCTCCTGGCTCCACACTATTGGTGGAAGGTAAATAAGTAAGTAACTTGGCATTTTACGCCCAGTCAACCAGTACAGTTATATCAGGACCAGCTGGTGAAAGTGGGGGGGGTAGGGGAACAACTTGTTACAGTCACTAGCAGACCTGCGTCACTTGCTCATCTCCTAGCTGCTCAACAAGAGCCATATATGGTATATATTCTGATTTTTTTAAATCATCTTAAGAAGTGGGTAAAACACAAACCGAAAACATTTTCTCAAATATATATATAAATGCTTTGTCAAGTCAATCCATAACTAAGTAAGCTGGTGTTTTACGTCCAAGTCAACCATTAGGGTTATATCAGGGCGATACACATTTTGTCATTACACAATATATATTTAAAATATGTATCAGCTAAAACATATATATATACATATTTTGAAAACCAGACTTAAAACGTGCGTAAAAGTAAATATAACCTAAATTAATGTCCGAAACTTTAGATCTTGCTAAAGTTTAAAATCTTTTCTAATGCTATTTCTTCAAATAATATACGTAGTCACTCCAGAAAACCAATCACTTTCCAAACATAAAACAGAAATCCATGTACAAACATCAGACATCAGTTTCTGAGGAGTCAGTCCCTGCATTTAGACAGCGCATAAGGCTAGGACACACTGGTATCATCAACCGTTCTGTCTGATATCCCTGGTGGGGGTATTTTGATTCTCTATTGTGCCGATTCATCGTCAGCATGAAATACTTCTAGGTGAACTGAAAGCTGTCGGGAGTGACCAGCCTGGGCATATCCCCATCCCTGTCGGGAGAAATTTCAATTCTCTATTCTGCCGATTCAATGTCACCACGGAATTCTGATTGGGGAACTTAAGTCTGTCGGGAGTGACCAGCCTGGGCATATCCCCAGCCCTGTCAGGAGAAATTTCAATTCTCTATTCTGCCGATTCAATGTCACCACGGCTTTCTGGCTGGGGAATTGAAGTCTGTTGGGAGTGACCAGCCTGGCATATCCCCATCCCTGGGGGGAGGGATTTCAATTCTCTATTCAGACATTTTCAGTGCAGACTGACTCCACAATGACTTTTATTTCTTTTCAAAGTTGTCATTTCAGCAATATGTACAGTCAGTAACTGGATTTAACGTCCTGCCAACCACACAGTGTCACCTCAGGATGATCAAACTCACTTGTATTGTTGTAAGCAAATGCATAATACAAAACTCAACCATTACAATTATCTCACGGCGTTACACACTTTGTTAGTACACGATAATTGTTAAAAGTATGTACACGTTAAAAACTGGTATATATTCAGATTTTTCAAAATCATCGTAAGAAGTGGGTAAAACACAAACTGAAAACATTTTCTCAAATATATATAAATGCTTTGTCAAGTCAATCCATAACTAAGTAAGCTGGTGTTTTACGTCCAGTCAACCATTAGGGTTATATCAGGGCGATACACATCTTGTCATTACACAATATATATTTAAAATATGTATCAGCTAAAACATATATATATACATCTTTTTAAAACCAGACTTAAAACGTGCGTAAATGTAAACATAACCTAAATTAATGTCCAAAACTTTAGATCTTGCTAAAGCTTAAAATCTTTTCTAATGCTATTTCTTGAAATAATATACGTAGTCACTCCAGAAAACCAAACTCTTGCAAACATAACCTGACTGTGAGAAAGATCACGAGTGGTCAGACACTTCGTCGGGGATATTGCTCTCAGCCTGACTATGAGAAATACAAAAGTGGTCAAGCACCTGGTAGCGGATATTACACTCCGCCTGACTGTGAGAAAGACAGCGAATGGTCAAACACTTTGTCGGGGATATCGCTCTCGGCCGGACTGTGAGAAAGACAGAGAGTGGTCAAGCACCTGGTCATGGACATTGTGCTCAGCCTGACTGTCAGAAAGACAGAGAGTGGTCAAACACTAGGTCAGTGACCTTGCACTCAGTCTGACGGTGAGAAAGACACTCTTCTGCACTAAGTGAGTAGAGCTCAATTACATCAGACCCTGGCGGCAAGGCAATTAGAAGAGGTAAACAGACGTAAAATGTAAGGAATATAACTGTACACATGCAGTGATGGTGGAAGGTAAATAAGTAAGTAACTTGGCATTTTACGCCCAGTCAACCAGTACAGTTATATCAGGACCAGCTGGTGAAAGTGGGGGGGGGTAGGGGAACAACTTGTTACACAGTCACTAGCAGACCTGCGTCACTTGCTCATCTCCTAGCTGCTCAACAAGAGCCATACAAAAAAACTAACCCTTAACGAAAAATATTTGAGAATTTTCTGGAAAAAAGTGTGTGTGTGTGTGTGTGTGTGTGTGTGTGTGTGTGTGTGTGTGTAAACATAACCTAAATTAATGTCCAAAACTTTAGATCTTGCTAAAGCTTAAAATCTTTTCTAATGCTATTTCTTGAAATAATATACGTAGTCACTCCAGAAAACCAAACTCTTTGCAAACATAAAACAGAAATCCATGTACAAACATCAGACATCAGTTTCTGAGGAGTCAGTCCCTTCAATATTACCTGCATTTAGACAGCGCATAAGGCTAGGACACACTGGTATCATCAACCGTTCTGTCTGATATCCCTGGTGGGGGTATTTTGATTCTCTATTGTGCCGATTCACCGTCAGCATGAAATACTTCTAGGTGAACTGAAAGCTGTCGGGAGTGACCAGCCTGGGCATATCCCCATCCCTGTCGGGAGAAATTTCAATTCTCTATTCTGCCGATTCAATGTCACCACGGAATTCTGATTGGGGAACTTAAGTCTGTCGGGAGTGACCAGCCTGGGCATATCCCCAGCCCTGTCAGGAGAAATTTCAATTCTCTATTCTGCCGATTCAATGTCACCACGGCTTTCTGGCTGGGGAATTGAAGTCTGTTGGGAGTGACCAGCCTGGCATATCCCCATCCCTGGGGGGAGGGATTTCAATTCTCTATTCAGACATTTTCAGTGCAGACTGACTCCACAATGACTTTTATTTCTTTTCAAAGTTGTCATTTCAGCAATATGTACAGTCAGTAACTGGATTTAACGTCCTGCCAACCACACAGTGTCACCTCAGGATGATCAAACTCACTTGTATTGTTGTAAGCAAATGCATAATACAAAACTCAACCATTACAATTATCTCACGGCGTTACACACTTTGTTAGTACACGATAATTGTTAAAAGTATGTACACGTTAAAAACTGGTATATATTCAGATTTTTCAAAATCATTGTAAGAAGTGGGTAAAACACAAACTGAAAACATTTTCTCAAATATATATAAATGCTTTGTCAAGTGAATCCATAACTAAGTAAGCTGGTGTTTTACGTCCAGTCAACCATTAGGGTTATATCAGGGCGATATACATTTTGTCATCACACAATATATATTAAAAATATGTATCAGTTAAAAAATATCTATACATATTTTGAAAACCAGACTTAAAACGTGCGTAAAAGTAAATATAACCCAAATTAATGTCCGAAACATTAGATCTTGCTAAAAAATGGTGATCTCTTTCAGAAAGTTAAAAATCTTTCAACAAGTACAGCTACCTCATAAGAAGGAGCTGTGTTTTGTATGTTTCAGGGCCAATATTTCTGAAAGGGAATCTGACGGAAGATTTCATGGCCACGTTTGCGCGCCTTGCAGTTAGACACACTGTCTAATTTTGTTCGAATGGGTAGGTGCTTTCGATTATGAAGAATAAAAACAGAATGATTGTGAAAATGTTAAGAAATCATAGTTATTTCTCGGAGGAATTTGTGATCTCCTGCTCTTAGGACCAACATTATGCGATGTCCCTTGAGGCACAGTTCTCCCTCATTCAAATCTACATCGTTACACTCCAAAGTTGGACAATTATCTGACAGGACGGGAGGCGCTGTAAATGAGAGTAAGCAGCTTGGTGTTTTACGCCCAGTCAACCATTACGGTTATATCGGGGCGCTACCCATTTTCTCATTACACAATAGATACTCTGTCAATGAGACCCCTGGTGCCAGTATCCCCACGGCTCGGTCTTGCCCGCAGGCAGACACAACGCCTTCTTGTGGAATCGATAGCTGTGCTGTGCAGTGTTTTTGTTCAGTACCCATGTAACGTTGTGAATTCTGTTTCAATTGTTTTGTCCTGCCCTACGTGAGTATGACTCAGCTACAGAGGGCCCTGGCGGCAAGGTGATTAGAAGAGGTAAATAGAGGTAAAATGTAAGGAATATAACAGTACACAAGGGGTATTCATACTTTACAAAGACACTTAGACAATGACAGACGTGAAGCTGCCAAAGACTATGAAGCACAAATTTTGCCGGACTGTGAGAAAGACAGAGAGTGGTCAAGCACCTGGTCATGGACATTGTGCTCAGCCTGACTGTCAGAAAGACAGAGAGTGGTCAAACACTTGGTCAGTGACCTTGCACTCAGTCTGACGGTGAGAAAGACACTCTTCTGCACTAAGTGAGTAGAGCTCAATTACATCAGACCCTGGCGGCAAGGCAATTAGAAGAGGTAAACAGACGTAAAATGTAAGGAATATAACTGTACACATGCAGTGATGGTGGAAGGTAAATAAGTAAGTAACTTGGCATTTTACGCCCAGTCAACCAGTACAGTTATATCAGGACCAGCTGGTGAAAGTGAGGGGGGGTAGGGGAACAACTTGTTACACAGTCACTAGCAGACCTGCGTCACTTGCTCATCTCCTAGCTGCTCAACAAGAGCCATACAAAAAACCTAACCCTTAACGAAAAATATTTGAGAGTTTTCTGGAAAAAGTCAGGAGAATGACAAGACAGAAAGAGCAAGAGGACTAGGCAGAAAAGAAGAAAAAAAGAGAGGATACAGGAAAGGGGAATCAAATGACAGCCCTGAGATTCCACACAGGAGGGAGATTTCAGACAACCAGTACAGTTATATCAGGGCCAGCTGGTGAAAGTGTGTGTGTGTGGGTGGGTGGGGGGGGGTGGGGGGGGGAACAACTTGTTACACAGTCACTAGCAGACCTGGTCACTTGCTTAAATAACGATGTGTTTGTGTAGACCACAGTACTCCACTGCGGCATGTTGCCTGCAGGAATCTACGTCACTGACAGACCTGCGTCACTTCCATACAGTGACGTTTTTATCTTGACAACAGACCTGTGTCACTTCCATACAGTGACGTTTTTATTTTGACCACAACAGCGTCACCCACAGACCTGCCTCTCTACAATTTCAAGTTGGAGACAATGGTTAAGCACTTGGTCAGTGACACTGCACTTGGCCTGACAGTGATAAAGACAGCGAGTGGTCATTTTACGCCCAGTCAACCAGTAGAGTTATATCAGGGCCAGCTGGTGAAAGTGGAGTGGGGGGGGGGGGGGGGGAGAGACAGTCACAGTCACTAGCAGACTGGCGTCAATTGCTTAAATAACGATGTGTTCGTGTAGACCACAGTACTCCACTGCGGCATATTACGTGCAGGAAACTACGTCACTGACAGATCTGTGTCACTTCCCTACCGTGACGTTTTTATCTTGACAACAGACCCGCGTCACTTGCTCAAATAACGACGTGTTCGTGTAGAACACAGTACTCCACTGCGGCATATTACGTGCAGGAAACTACGTCACTGACAGACCTGCGTCACTTCCATATATAATGCAGGAAACTACGTCATTCACAAACCTGCATCTTTACAATTTCAAATCGGAGACAGTGGTCAGGCACTTTGACAATGACGTCAACTGGCCTGACTGTGAGGAAGACTATCTTCCTGCCCTACGTAAGCAATGCTCATCTACAATGCTCAAGCACCTGGACAGCGACGTCACCTGGCCTGGCTGTCAGGAAGACGATATTTCTGCCCAACGTAAGCAGTGCTCATCTACAGTGCTCAAGCACCTGGACAGCGACGTCACCTGGCCTGGCTGTCAGGAAGACGATCTTTCTGCCCTATGTGAGCAGTGCTCATCTACAGTGCTCAAGCACCTGGACAGCGACGTCACCTGGCCTGGCTGTCAGGAAGACGATCTTTCTGCCTCATGTGAGCAGTGCTCATCTACAGTGCTCAAGCACCTGGACAGCGATGTCACCTGGCCTGGCTGTCAGGAAGACGATATTTCTGCCCAACGTAAGCTGTTCTCATCTACAGTGCTCAAGCACCTGGACAGCGACGTCACCTGGCCTGGCTGTCAGGAAGACGATCTTCCTGCCTTATGTGAGCAGTGCTCATCTACAGTGCTCAAGCACCTGGACAGCGATGTCACCTGGCCTGGCTGTCAGGAAGACGATATTTCTGCCCAACGTAAGCTGTTCTCATCTACAGTGCTCAAGCACCTGGACAGCGACGTCACCTGGCCTGGCTGTCAGGAAGACGATCTTCTGCCGTATGTAAGCAGTGCTCATCTACAGTGCTCAAGCACCTGGACAGCGACGTCACCTGGCCTGGCTGTCAGGAAGACGATTTTCTGCCAGTAAGCAGTGCTCATCTACAGTGCTCAAGCACCTGGACAGCGACGTCACCTGGCCTGGCTGTCAGGAAGACGATCTTTCTGCCGCTATGTAGCAGTGCTCATCTACAGTGCTCAAGCACCTGGACAGCGATGTCACCTGGCCTGGCTGTCAGGAAGACGATATTTCTGCCCAACGTAAGCAGTTCTCATCTACAGTGTTCAAGCACCTGGACAGCGACGTCACCTGGCCTGGCTGTCAGGAAGACGATATATCTGCCCTACGTAAGCAGTGCTCATCTACAGTGCTCAAGCACCTGGACAGCGACGTCACCTGGCCTGGCTGTCAGGAAGACGATCTTTCTGCCCTATGTGAGCAGTGCTCATCTACAGTGCTCAAAGCACCTGGACAGCGACGTCACCTGGCCTGGCTGTCAGGAAGACGATATTTCTGCCCAACGTAAGCAGTGCTCATCTACAGTGCTCAAACACCTGGACAGCGACGTCACCTGGCCTGGCTGTCAGGAAGACGATCTTTCTGCCGTATGTGAGCAGTGCTCATCTACAGTGCTCAAGCACCTGGACAGCGACTGGGAGGATTGGGAAACAATGATGGGGAAATGGACTGGGGTGGTCGAAATTATGGAATGATTCCTGGCAGTGGGCGAAGCATGCGTGGCTATATTCTGACCTACTCCAGGCTTTCAGTTTCTGCTAGTAATAGTCAGTGTGTGCGTGTGCGTGTGCGTGTGTGTGTGTGTGTGTGTGTGCCTGCCTGCCTGCCTGCGTGTGTGTGTTTGTGTATGCGTGCGTGTACGCGCGAGCGCGCATGTATGCTGTATGATAATGATCAGTGTTATGCACATTCGAATTCATTGCAGTGTGTTTGTGTGTGTGTGTGTGTGTGTGTGTGTGTGTGTGGTGTGTGTGTGTGTTTGCGTATAATACATTATGTAAATTGTTTTTGATAGGACTGTGCTCTACATGTGTATAGAATATATTTAGGTTATTGTGTACTATGTGAGCACTCAGGGCGTTGATGAGCGCGCGATAAATGTACATTATTATTTTTATTTTTTTTATTATTTTACTATGTTTTATTATTATTATTAAAAGAAAAAGAAAATAATTTAAAAAAACTCTCAGATCTGGGTTCAGTACAATGATTTGTGAGCGGTGCTGCTGTCATTTTCGCAATTAGCGCAAACGCTGTTTGAATTTAACGTGGCAAACACCCACCGTTTCCCTAAGACCTCTGACCTCTGTTATCATGGTGAAAACAAAACAAACCAAAAAAGGATGAAAAAAAATCCCAAAAAAGGAATGGACAGACACTATACACATGTACAATACGTAACCTTGTACACTGATGACAGCGACACATCTAGCCAAAGGAAACCGGAGAAATGGAAAATATAATCGCCTGTCTCCTGGCTCCACGCTATTGGTGGAAGGTAAATAAATAAGTAACTTGGCGTTTTCCGCCCAGTCAACCAGTACAGTTATATCAGGACCAGCTGGTGAAAGTGGAGGGGGGGGGGGGGGAGGGAAACTGTTACACAGTCACTAGCAGACCTGCGTCACTTGCTCATCTCCTAGCTGCTCAACAAGAGCCATACAAAAAAACTAACCCTTAACGAAAGATATTTGAGAGTTTTCTGGAAAAAGTCAGGAGAATGGACCATTCGCAGAAAAATGACAAGACAGAAAGAGCAAGAGGACTAGGCAGAAAAAAACAAGAGAGGAGATAGGAAAGGGGAATCAAATGACAGCCCTGAGATTTCACACAGGAGGGGGATATCAGACATCCCTGGCCTCCCTTCCGGGTGTTAAAAGTATGTACACGTTAAAAACTGGTATACACTCAGATTTTTCGAAATCATCTTAAGAAGTGGGTAAAACACAAACTGAAAACATTTTCTCAAATATATATAAATGCTTTGTCAAGTCAATCCATAACTAAGTAAGCTGGTGTTTTACGTCCAGTCAACCATTAGGGTTATATCAGGGCGATACACATCTTGTCATTACACAATATATATTTAAAATATGTATCAGCTAAAACATATATATATATACATATTTTTAAAACCAGACTTAAAACGTGCGTAAATGTAAACATAACCTAAATTAATGTCCAAACCTTTAGATCTTGCTAAAGCTTAAAATCTTTTCGATTGCTATTTCTTCAAATAATATACGTAGTCACTCCAGAAAACCAAACTCTTTGCAAACATAACCTGACTGTGAGAAAGATAACGAGTGGTCAGACACTTCGTCGGGGATATTGCTCTCAGCCTGACTATGAGAAATACAGAGTGGTCAAGCTCCTGGTAGCGGATATTACACTCCGCCTGACTGTGAGAAAGACAGCGAATGGTCAAACACTTTGTTGGGGATATCGCTCTCGGCCGGACTGTGAGAAAGACAGAGTGGTCAAGCACCTGGTCATGGACATTGTGCTCAGCCTGACTGTCAGAAAGACAGAGAGTGGTCAAACACTTGGTCAGTGACCTTGCACTCAGTCTGACGGTGAGAAAGACACTCTTCTGCACTAAGTGAGTAGAGCGCAATTACATCGGGCTCTGGCGGCAATGCAATTAGAAGAGGCAAACAGACGTAAAATGTAAGGGATGTAACGGTACACAATGGGTGTTCATGCTTTACAAAGCCACTTGGACAATGTGAATAAACTCTGTCGAGTATGTGGTAATTGGGGGGAGGGGGGGATACGACAGACGTGAAACTGCCAAATTTTCAGAGTCAGTCCCTTCAATATTACCGCCGTCTAGAAAGCGCATAAGGCTAGCAGATGCTGGTATCGTCGACCATTGAAAGGGAATGTTAGTCTCTAGCAGACCTGCGTCTCTTGCTTATAATGACGCCTTCGTGTAAACCACAGTACTCCACTGTGACATCACTTCCATGCAGTGATGTGTTTGTGTTGACCAAAGTACTCCACTGCACCATGTTGCGTGCAGGAAACTACGTCACTGACAGACCTGCGTCACTTCCCTACAGTGATGTTTTTATCTTGGCAATAGACCTGCGTCTCTACAATTTCAAGTTGGAGACAGTGGTCAAACACTTGGTCAGCGACACTGCACTCCACCTGACTGTGAGAAAGACAGCGAGTGGTCAGACACTTCATCAGGGATATTGCTCTCAGCCCTATGTGAGCAGTGCTCATCTGCAGTGCTCAAGCACCTGGACAGCGACGTCACCTGGCCTGGCTGTCAGGAAGACGATCTTTCTGCCTCATGTGAACAGTGCTCATCTACAGTGCTCAAGCACCTGGACAGCGATGTCACCTGGCCTGGCTGTCAGGAAGACGATATTTCTGCCCAACGTAAGCTGTTCTCATCTACAGTGCTCAAGCACCTGGACAGCGACGTCACCTGGCCTGGCTGTCAGGAAGACGATCTTCCTGCCGTATGTGAGCAGTGCTCATCTACAGTGCTCAAGCACCTGGACAGCGATGTCACCTGGCCTGGCTGTCAGGAAGACGATATTTCTGCCCAACGTAAGCAGTTCTCATCTACAGTGCTCAAGCACCTGGACAGCGACGTCACCTGGCCTGGCTGTCAGGAAGACGATCTTTCTGCCCAACGTAAGCTGTTCTCATCTACAGTGCTCAAGCACCTGGACAGCGACGTCACCTGGCCTGGCTGTCAGGAAGACGATCTTCTGCCGTATGTGAGCAGTGCTCATCTACAGTGCTCAAGCACCTGGACAGCGATGTCACCTGGCCTGGCTGTCAGGAAGACGATATTTCTGCCCAACGTAAGCAGTTCTCATCTACAGTGTTCAAGCACCTGGACAGCGACGTCACCTGGCCTGGCTGTCAGGAAGACGATATTTCTGCCCAACGTAAGCAGTGCTCATCTACAGTGCTCAAGCACCTGGACAGCGACGTCACCTGGCCTGGCTGTCAGGAAGACGATCTTCCTGCCGTATGTGAGCAGTGCTCATCTACAGTGCTCAAGCACCTGGACAGCGATGTCACCTGGCCTGGCTGTCAGGAAGACGATATTTCTGCCCAACGTAAGCAGTTCTCATCTACAGTGCTCAAGCACCTGGACAGCGACGTCACCTGGCCTGGCTGTCAGGAAGACGATCTTTCTGCCTCATGTGAGCAGTGCTCATCTACAGTGCTCAAGCACCTGGACAGCGATGTCACCTGGCCTGGCTGTCAGGAAGACGATCTTTCTGCCGTATGTGAGCAGTGCTCATCTACAGTGCTCAAGCACCTGGACAGCGACGTCACCTGGCCTGGCTGTCAGGAAGACGATCTTTCTGCCTTATGTGAGCAGTGCTCATCTACAGTGCTCAAGCACCTGGACAGCGATGTCACCTGGCCTGGCTGTCAAGAAGACGATATTTCTGCCCAACGTAAGCAGTTCTCATCTACAGTGCTCAAGCACCTGGACAGCGACGTCACCTGGCATGGCTGTCAGGAAGACGATCTTTCTGCCGTATGTGAGCAGTGCTCATCTACAGTGCTCAAGCACCTGGACAGCGACTGTGAGGATTGGGAAACAATGATGGGGAAATGGACTGGGGTGGTCGAAATTATGGAATGATTCCTGGCAGTGGGCGAAGCATGCGTGGCTATATTCTGACCTACTCCAGGCTTTCAGTTTCTGCTAGTCATAGTCAGTGTGTGGTGTGTGTGTGTGTGTGTGTGTGTGTGTGTGTGTGTGTGTGTGTGTGTGTGTGTGCGTGCGTGCCTGCGTGTGTGTGTGTGTGTATGCGTGCGTGTACGCGCGAGCGCGCATGTATGCTGTATGATAATGATCAGTGTTATGCACATTCGAATTCATTGACAGATCTGTGTCACTTCCCTACCGTGACGTTTTTATCTTGACAACAGACCCGCGTCACTTGCTCAAATAACGACGTGTTCGTGTAGAACACAGTACTCCACTGCGGCATATTACGTGCAGGAAACTACGTCACTGACAGACCTGCGTCACTTCCATATATAATGCAGGAAACTACGTCATTCACAAACCTGCATCTTTACAATTTCAAATCGGAGACAGTGGTCAGGCACTTTGACAATGACATCAACTGGCCTGACTGTGAGGAAGACTATCTTCCTGCCCTACGTAAGCAATGCTCATCTACAATGCTCAAGCACCTGGACAGCAACGTCACCTGGCCTGGCTGTCAGGAAGACGATCTTCCTGCCGTATGTGAGCAGTGCTCATCTACAGTGCTCAAGCACCTGGACAGCGATGTCACCTGGCCTGGCTGTCAGCAAGACGATATTTCTGCCCTACGTAAGCAGTTCTCATCTACAGTGCTCAAGCACCTGGACAGCGATGTCACCTGGCCTGGCTGTCAGGAAGACGATCTTTCTGCCCTATGTAAGCAGTGCTCATCTACAGTGCTCAAGACACCTGGACAGCGACGTCACCTGGCCTGGCTGTCAGGAAGACGATCTTTCTGCCGTATGTGAGCAGTGCTCATCTACAGTGCTCAAGCACCTGGACAGCGACTGGGAGGATTGGGAAACAATGATGGGGAAATGGACTGGGGTGGTCAAAATTATGGAATGATTCCTGGCAGTGGGCGAAGCATGCGTGGCTATATTCTGACCTACTCCAGGCTTTCAGTTTCTGCTAGTCATAGTCAGTGTGTGCGTGTGTGCGTGTGTGTGCGTGCGTGCCTGCGTGCGTGTGTGTGTGTGTATGCGTGCGTGTACGCGCGAGCGCGCATGTATGCTGTATGATAATGATCAGTGTTATGCACATTCGAATTCATTGCAATGTGTTGTGTGTGTGTGTGTGTGTGTGTGTGTGTGTGTGTGTGTGTGTGTGTGTGTGTGTGTGTGTGTGTGTGTGTGTGTGTGTGAGTGTGTGTGTGTTTGCGTATAATACATTATGTAAATTGTTTTTGATAGCACTGTGCTCTACATGTGTATAGAATATCATATTTAGGTTATTGTGTACTATGTGAGCACTCAGGGCGTTGATGAGCGCGCGATAAATGTACATTAATTATTTTATTTAAAAAAAAATTTATTCTGTTTTATTATGTTTTATTATTATTATTATTATTAAAAGAAAAAGAAAATAATTTAAAAAACTGTCAGATCTGGGTTCAGTACAATGACGTCATGGTTTAGACCACATAATAAGCGGTGTCTGCACGATGACGAGAACAGTGACGAAGGAAACGTGACGTGGCGCGCATGGCTACCTCGGGCCAGGCGGTCACGTACCATGTCGCGTTGCACTGCACAGCTGGTAACGAAAGGACATGCAGCAGGACGCCTGAAGAAGTATACACTAGTCACTAAATCGCAACTTTGTCTAATGCACTGTTACAACGGTACGACAAGGAACAAATTCCTGGCAGTGGGCGAAGCATGCGTGGCTCTATTCTGACATACCCTAGGCTCGAGACGAATCACACATTCAAAATCCTTCTTGACACCACTTCAAAACACAAGTCACTAAATATCAAGTCTAACTCGCAGTCATGTCAAAAACCAACCATCCATCCGCAGACCTATCAATGCACAATAACACATGTTTTGCTACGTCTAAAACCTGTTTCCATTCCATTCACTGGTATCAGTTCATATTCCTTGGAAAAACTTCCTGGCAGTAGGGGAAGCATCCGAGGCTATATTCTGACCTACGCCAGGTTTTAAAGGGAGAATATTTGTCAGCTCTGGGTTCTCAACAGAGGGGGCCTTAAATTCTGCATCCGCAGTACCCCACTGCGGAACAACATGCGACTTGTAGTAACTTGTTTTGTTTTTTACGCCCAGTGAACAAGGGTGGTTATATCAGGGCGATATCATAGACGAGAGGAATAATAATACATAATACATAAATTGATACAGCTCTTTTAGAGACTCAAGGCGCTTCACTCCGATGCTTTTGGTGTAGCGCAGAAGTTGACTACAATGATACCATCATCTGAAAGTCAACAATGTCAAAGCTGCGTTGAGATGGCGTGAGTGGTGATTAAGTCGACGAATGGCCAGATGGTATGTACCATGTCTCGTTGCACTGCACTGCTGGTAATGAATGGACATGCAGCAGGACGCCTTAAATCACTGAACCACAGCATGGTCAGCTGTTGTCACCCGATCACAGCTGGCGATGAGTGGACAGCAGGACGCCTGAAATCACTGAACCACAGCATGGTCAGCTGTTGTCACCCGATCACAGCTGGCGATGAGTGGACAGCAGGACGCCTGAAATCACTTTACCACAGCATGGTCAGCTGTTGTCACCCGATCACAGCTGGCGATGAGTTGACAGCAGGACGCCTGAAATCACTGAACCACAGCTTGGTCAGCTGTTGTCACCCGATCACAGCTGGCGATGAGTGGACAGCAGGACGCCTGAAATCACTGAACCACAGCTTGGTCAGCTGTTGTCACCTGGTCACAGCTGGCGGAGGTGAACTTGCAGCAGCTTCATCACAGTTCACGGGACCGGAACTCGGCACGCTGCCAACCCCCAGGTCACAGCTGACACAGACCAGTCACCTGCACAGCAGTGAGAAAAACACAGTGCACGAAGACTGCATCAAACTGACAATACATTTCATCACCGTCAGTTTCTTCATTGTGGTTATCCTCAGTCTCGCTTTGCTAATTATTATCACCAATGTCATTCTTTGTCGCCGTTATCAGTGTCGTTCTTCATTGTCACCATCAGTATCGTCATCACCGGCATTGTCCATCGTCATCATCATCAGTATCGTTCTTCTTTGCCGTCAATTGTTCTTTTGCACGAGATGGGAGGGAGGTGGCGAGTCACCTTTTCTGTGTGTGTGTGTGTGTGTGTGTGTGTGTGTGTGTGTGTGTGTGTGTGTGTGTGTGTGTGTGTGTGTGTGTTGCTTTGACAGTGTGGCCCATAGAGTGTGTGTGTGTGTGTGTGTGTGTGTGTGTGTGTGTGTGTGTGTGTGTGTGTGTGTGTGTGTTGCGAGACGGGGGCGGGGAGAGGGGGCGTAAGAGGGGAATGGAACTGAAAATATCAAGTTTCATTGCTGTCCCCCACCAACAAGATCTTGTCAAGGTCAGTACAGAGGACGGGCACGGCTGGTGTTTTTATCAGAACAGGTCTAGTCAGAGCCTGTGGTCGCCCCGATACCCAAAACCGGATACGAATACCCGTTGTTATAAAACCACACGCCGGTGTAATGCGCCAGTAGCTCACCCCAGATAACCATTACTCCGGAATGAATTTCGAACAACGGGTCAAAACGACTCGTCACACGAACAATGCTCCCACCCACGAGGGGGAGCCTCGGTTGCAATGAGCTCGATTTTTGGCGCCTTTTGGCCTGTCAGGACGGAGGTGGTATAAGTAAGTAAACATGGTGCTTAACGTCCACAGAAACCATACGGCTTATTCGGGAGGGAGGGGCGTAGGTGGTAGGGAAGGATGGGGTGGGGGGGGGGGGGGGGGTACATTCACGGTGGGATCTTCTGCGCAAAAGCTAAAGCTGATTGTAAAATCTTGGACAGAAATAACAATGTTCAGCTACTTACAGATCTTGTAGCAACGGGGAGATGGGGGAGGGGGGGGGGGGGGGAAGAGGGAGATTATATACCTATCGCTACACTGTCACCACCAGAATGACTTCTGCATTAAAGGAAAAGTCCAAGGTTTTTAAGTATGCAAAATGACCATCGAAATGATTGACAAATGAGTTACTAGTTTGAGATTTAATGAAATAAAAAATGGAGAAAAAAAAATGTTTATGTTGGATTTTAATCGATTTTATTTTCTGTACGCTGGCCGAGACTGCTGTCTCGGGATCTCCATCAGTCACGTGACTTTCTCGGAAGTGACGTCAGTCTGGGAGTCAGTGCGGTTGCCATCTTAGATTGTTCATTGAATGTGTATGCGTGTGGTCGACAAAAAGCTCTACCATGCCGGCCTACTGTATTGCAGCAAACTGTAACAACTCACAAGCAACCCAAGGCATAACTATGCACTAGTTCCCGCGGAATCGACCCGCTGTGAGGCGAAATTGGGTCAAATTTGTACAATTCAAACGAGCTGACTTTGATGCTGCGCTTCAGTCACGTCCATTTGTGTTGCGAGCACTTCGCTTAGTGTGATTTCGTACTTTATGGTGGAATACCAAATGGGGTTTGCTTCAAAGCGGAATTTGTAGGGCTGTCCACAGGGTAACCGAGTTGGCAAAAAAATCCAGTTCAAATCTCCAAGGATGAAGCTGACGAGCAGCAAGCGCACAGCATGATACCAAAAACTGAGAGATACACTGATACCCTGAAACAAGCGCTAACAAGGCAAAGACAAAGTCTAACACGAATGCCTACGGCAGAGAAGGCCATGAAAGAAAGAGACTGTACACAATGTCTGTGGCAAATAAAGAAAGAACAGACCACAAATGCCAGTGGCAAAGAAAGAAAGAGCAAACCACACGTGCTGGTGGCAAACGAAAAATGACTTCCCTAATCAGTCAAGCAAACAGCTGACACCAAATGAAAGAAACAAAACAGCTGAAACCACCTAAAAACCCCCAAACGGTTGCCTACCTGCAAGCATAAGGTGGAAAAAAAAAGAAAAAAAACCACCAAATCACAACAGTCTAATAGACTACCGTCTGCAACAAAGGAGTGGACGACTACAGTCATAAGAGCACAGAGCAAAAATAACTGTGCCAACGACAAACAGATGGAAAGCCAAACTTTCCATACTAACTCTAAACTAACCCCTCACTAACCTGGCTTCCATCTAGAAAAACAAAGGCTGCAGACTGATAAAGCAAAACGCTAATCAGGACTACCGATGACAAGCACCGGGATGTAAACAAATGCAGACGACAAGAGAAATACAAAATGGCTGCCCTAATCAGGCCCAAACTAACAAGCGGGTACGAAAAGGCCAATAAACCAAAGATAAAAAAGAAAAACGCATGGTGAAAAAGGAAAAGAGAGAAAACAACAACACTTTCTGAAAAGAAAGAGGAGGCAAGTAATGTCAGCGAGCAACGGGACAAAGGCTGGATACACGTAATCCGTGTACACGATACAACCCACTTAGCAGTGACAACACAGCAGGGCAACAGATACCAAAATACCCCACACAAAGAAAGAATGAGAGGTCTCGTTAAACATCGAGACTACCCCCCTCAGTCGTACATCGTAAATGAACGATATAACTCGAGAAACAAAAGGGCAAGCCAAGAGAAAAAACAGTGAATGGCAAGAACCGGTAACTAGCCCAACCCCAAACCCTAACCCAGGCAGGCCACGAAATCGCTAGTCTATTGAACTAGAACGAACAAAACTTTCATTTTTACATATGATGAAACAAACAAGGATAAATTCGGATTATAAAATATATAAAAAAAACAATAAAAGGCAGGCTCTCGGATGAGGTCTAGCCTGTTGTGAAAGCTAGAGTAAAAAGAGCGAAAAAGACTGAAACGCCACGCACCTAACAAGGTTCGAGAAAGATGAAATAACAAGGAGGAAATAAACAAAGGCCCAACTACTGACAATGGCGTCGGAGCTTCATCCTTGGAGATTCGAACTGGAATTTTTTCCAAGTCAGTTACCCTGTGGCTACTAGCCATTTTGCAGCGACTCCCCAGAGTGACGTAGTGCGCATATGTGCACATGATTTTCAGCGTCATGGCGACGCTTTCGGTACGACAGAAAATGCCTGTTTTCGTGCATTTATAACCCTCAGATCACAATTTCACCTACATCATTGTTCTCAGCGAACTTTAACGGAAATCGTGTCAAAAATCACCCCCAACCTTGGACTTGGAGATGGAGATTATATACCTATTGCTACACTAGCTGTCACCACCAGAATGACTCCTGCATTATGATGGGCAGCGATGAGAACCATTTTAATGTTTCATAATTGTGAGGGACAAAGTCACAAGACAGTGTCCACAGACCACAACTTTTGAAGAGAAAGGACAGCCGACCCAGATTCGAACCGAGGTCCCTCTGTTTACCAGCCTAACGCCTTACCGCTAGGCCAAACCGGCTCACTAGGGAGGTGGTATCTTGTAGTAGCTGTTTCGTGTTGTTTGTTTTGTGTGACAACTACAGCAAACCAAGGCGTTGCCAGTCACACAAGCTGCGATGAAATCAAAGTCAAAAGTTGTCCACGCTTGTAAAAAGAATTTAATTTTTTTAATCTAAAAAAAATAAAAAATCTGTTTTCTGTGTAACCAAACATTTCGAAGTCTTTAACGTAACTGGAAACTCATACCAAATTAAACTAAACCCGGGTAGTTTTCAGGTGAGAGTCGATCTGGCGCGTTATGCAATACCCGGGGTATGCGTCGTCAGTGCCTGCACAACAGCCGACACCCGACGTTTAACGTTGGCAGGCGCGGGGTAGACGCTTTACAAATTCCCATTATTATTATTATCTGGTAGGTGAAAACCGCGCCGTCAAGAGCGAGCGGCCGTCATCAAAGGCATTGACGGGCACTGCTTCAACTTCTTCCATGTACAGAAACCGTGCGATTTATTAGGGAAGGGGCAAAACAGATTGTGTGTGTGTGTGTGTGTGTGTGTGTGTGTGTGTGTGTGTGTGTGTGTGTGTGTGTGTGTGTGTGTGTGTGTGTGTGTGTGTGTGTGTGTGTGTGTGTGTGTGTGTGTGTGTGTGTGTGTGTGTGTGTGTGTGTGTGTGTGTGGTGATGCTTTACGTCCACAAAAACGATCAGGCTTATAAGGGACGGGGAGCCCAGGACGGCCACCTCGACTCTCACACAGCTCCTGAGCTCTGTCGGATTCATCACTCCAGTAAGTAAGTGCATGGGGTGCTTACAGTCCACAGAAACCACAAGACTTATTAGGGACGAGGAACCCAGGACGGCCACCTCAACTCTCACACAGCTCCTGAGCTCTGTCGGATTCATCCCTCCAGTAAGTAAGTGCATGGGGTGCTTACAATCCACAGAAACCACAAGGCTTATTAGGTGAAACAATGTCCCTCGCTGCTATAGTTTTGTTTCAAATTCAATCGAAAGTTTGCGTGACATAATAAATCGTTTTAAAATTTGCGTAAGCGAAATTTATACTGATTACTCCGAATGAAATTCTCTCGGGCTCACCTTGCAGTTCGTCTTGGTTTAAGGAGTGAAAATCCGGCATGCTAAATACACTCCACAGTACATCAGTTCTACTCTGGGGTATATTTGTCGGTGGAGAACTTTCCGCGTGTTACACCGCCACAAATACTTCCCTGTGAAATTACCATGTAGCTGGCATGCTCCTGGGTCGTCTTCTTGCTAATCTCCCCACACCCCGACGCGGCGTTGTTCACTGATGACCACTGTCTATCATTGGCAGGAGCTGCCACAAGTAACATTTTTGTCGCGACAAACACGACCAAACACATAATTTTGTCGCAACAAATCACATCTTTTATCGCGACAAAAGTATACTTTATGTCGTGTTTGTCACGACAAATATTTTTGTCGCGGCAAGCATAGTACTTTTGTCGCGACAAAAGACGAAATGGTACTTGTGGCAGCTCCCGCCAATGATAACTGTTGGCCAAGGCTGGTGCTGGGTGACGGCACGGGTATAAATCACCACTGACACCCCGGTGAACTCGCTCGCCCGCCGACAGGTCAGCGAACACGCATCTATCGTCCGTACTTTGATAATGAAAGCAGATACCCTTGCACACCTAGCGGTCATTTCATACATCACAGCACGTAAAGGTCGTTCTGTACTTTCAGCCTATAACTTTGTGTGTTTTGTAATAGTTTATTGTTCTGATTAGAAATTTCCACACGGGAAATTCGGCTCGTGTTCTCTCCAAGGAAAGCCAGCTGCAACGTTCATTTCTTGCTACCAGCGTACTGGTGTAAAGCTTCGGTTCCAAACGCTCTCGCTACCAGCGTACTGGTCTATAGTTTCTGTTCCAAACGCTCTCGCTACCAGCGTACTGGTCTATAGTTTCGGTTCCAAACGCTCTCGCTACCAGCGTACTGGTCTAAAGCTTCGGTTCCAAACGCTCTCGCTAACTGCGTACTGGTCTAAAGCTTCGGTTGCAAACGCTCTTGCTAACTGCGTACTGGTCTAAAGCTTCGGTTCCAAACGCTCTCGCTAACTGCGTACTGGTCTACAGTTTCGGTTCCAAACGCTCTGGCTAACACCGTACTGGTCTAAAGCTTCGGTTCCGAACGCTCTCGCTACCAGCGTACTGGTCTAAAGCTTCGGTTCCGAACGCTCTTGCTAACTGCGTACTGGTCTAAAGCTTCGGTTCCAAACGCTCTCGCTAACTGCGTACTGGTCTACAGTTTCGGTTCCAAACGCTCTGGCTACCACCGTACTGGTCTAAAGCTTCGGTTCCGAACGCTCTCGCTACCAGCGTACTGGTCTAAAGCTTCGGTTCCGAACGCTCTCGCTAACTGCGTACTGGTCTATAGCTCCGGTTTCAAACGCTGAGTGGGACAAGACGTCAGCAGTCGCGATCGCCTCGCCTTCCAGTTTACGAAAGGGCACAAAAGTTCAGAATTAACCCAGGCTAGGGTCAACTCGCGGCTGCTGGGGCTGGCAACGCACTGCCTTGCTATGTGTTTGGCGACTCGTCCAGCCGGTAAGACATCACTTTGGTTGACTGATTGATTTACGTATTGACTGATGATTAAATGAGTACATAATGGCATTCATTTGGGGGGGGGGGGGGGGGGGGGGTTGAGGGGGGTACGCCTAGCTCGTGTGTAAAACGGGTGAATGGGTGTGAGGGGGAGCGAGGTATGAAACATAGGTCCAGGCTGAGGCTTGGACACTGGCAGTTTAAGCCAGATGGTTGTGTGCGTGCGTGCGTGCGTGCGTGTGTGTGTGTGTGTGTGTGTGTACACGGTTAGTACCCTGTAGCTACAGCCTTCAATAGCCTACTCACTGTACACGGTTAGTACCCTGTAGCTACAGCCTTCAAAACTAACACTGTACACGGTTAGTACCCACACTCCGAGCACCGCTTTCCGGCACCTTCCTCCAAACTCTGCCAGATTTAGTTACGCCACTGAAGGGGCACACTTTATCTTCGCGCAGCTGTCCACCGACGCGGTCAGCGCCCTCCAAAAGGTTTGGGTAGTAATAAGACTGTGGAAGCAGCCTAGCGCCCAAACACCCACGTAAACATGAGACGCATCCACCCCGGGTAAAGAAAAGGAGTTCCGTCTCGATTCAAACGGTTGTGGTTTTATTTGTGCTGGTGTAAACTTTGTTGGCGGCTATAAATGACACGCCTTGTTTTATTTCAGTTGTTTGTAACAAACTTACTACTGTTTGAGCACCAACGAAAAACTGCTCGTTAGCTGACAGTTTTCAGGAACCTATGACGTAACTAAATACGGCAGTGGTTGAAGGAAAGATGTTGTAAACCAGTGCTTGGAGTTTGGGTTAGTACCCTGTAGATACAGCCTTCAATAGCCTACTCACTGCACACGGTTAGTACTCTGTAGCTACAGCCTTCAATAGCCTACTCACTGTACACGGTTGGTATCCTGTAGCTACAACCTTCAATAGCCTACTCACTGTACACGGTTGATATCCTGTAGCTACAGCCTTCAAAACCAACACTGCACACGGTTAGTACCCTGCAGCTACAGCCTTCAATAGCCTACTTACCGTACACGGTTAGTACCCTGTAGCTACAGCCTTCAGTAGCCTACTCACTGTACACGGTTTGTACCCTGTAGCTACAGCCTTCAGACCCAACACTGAAGTGGAGCAGCCCAAAGCCCGCTCTTAATTGGGCGAATATAGTTGGGAGTATTCGGCAAATATAGTTGGTTCTTAATTGGGCGAACTGTTGCTTCGCGGATATAGTTCGGAGTATTTGTCGAAGCTATAATTATTCGCGGTGCAAAAAGCTTCGCTCAACATGTTCTGGGAATATTCACCCAGTTCGACGAACCTTGTCACTGACTGGCTGAGAGCTCTCCTGTGTATGAGGAAAAAAAGAAAAATGGATGACAGTGTCGTTAAGTGCTTCACTCGCTTCGGAAGGAAATGTTGTATTTGTTGAATTGTGGGAGGCACAACCGTGTCTCTGAGACCCAGAATGACATAGTAGTTAGCTGAATTACCCTGTGCGGGACGATATACTGACTAGACTTGACTTTAGCCTACATTTTGGATCATGCTGTCTGCCGCAAGTTCGGGCCGAAACTTGCATCTCATTATATGCCAGTTAAGAACGAAGTATAGTTCGTCGAACTGTCATATCATGTTCGGCGAACTAAAAGTTCAATTAAGACTGAAACGAATCATAGTTCGTCGAACTGTCCGAAGTATGTTCGGCAAACAAACACTTCGCCCAGTTAAGAACGGGCTTAATATCCGAGCTACGTCATCAACTGACAACAGCAACTAAAAAAAGCACCACGGCATTTTATGGCGGGGCCGAAAAACAAAAAAATTGACGTGTTTCTATTTTTATCTCCTGCACGCGTTAGACGTCATTGTGAGGCTAGTCCGTTTTCCAGGAGAACAGGCTTACGGGGAACCGGCGGAACCTCTCGAAATTACCTCGGTTGGTGAATTAAAAATATACGTTGCGTAATATCTACGAACTGTTGCTCGTCACAGCAGGTGAGCAGGATTGGCCTTGGAGTAAGGCGTTAGGCTGGTACTAGCAGAAGGACCTCGGTTCGATACCGCTTCGGCTCTCCTTTCTCTTCAAAAGGGTTGTGGTTTGTACACACCGTCTTGTGACTTTGTCCATCACAATTAATGAAACATTAAAATGGCTCTCATCGCTGCCCAGCTGAATGCAGAAGTCATTCTGGTGGTGACAGTGTAGCGATAGGTATATAATCTCCCTCTCCCCCCACCTCCATCCCTAATAAGCCTTGTGGTTTCTGTGGACGTTAAGCACCATGTTTACTTACTTTGTCACAGCAGTAAGAACAGTAAGAAGAGTGTATATTTATAAAGCACTCGTCGACGGTCTGAGCGCTTACACGACTGACAAATTACAAGATGTTCAACACGCACCATCTGATCATGCAATCTGATTCCCGGTAGCTCATTGGATATGCATATATATATATATATATAAAATCCTGTCCACTTATCAGAATTTTTCGATCAGCCCTCTCGGATGCTATATTTCCTTGTGTGCATGCAGGCACAGCGAAGCGGCGCACGCGGTGGATTCTAAGAATAGCGCTCGGGACAGCTAGATGTTCAACGAGTGTGTTTGTCCCATGGATATATATATAGGTCCATGGTTTGTCCCTGATGCGTCAGCCCGACATGTAAGCCCCGCATGATTAGCGGGCCATGTGCAAACTCCAAGCACCTTAACATTCAGTGACACACGGAGCATCGCCACTGTGTGTGTGTGTGTGTGTGTGTGTGTGTGTGTGTGTGTGTGTGTGTGTGGAGAGAGAGACAGAGACAGACAGAGTATGTGTGTGTGTGTGTGTGTGTGTGTGAGAGAGAGAGAGAGAGAGAGAGAGAGAGAGTGTGTGTGTGTGTTGGTGTGTGTGTGTGTGTGTGTCACACGATGCACAGGCCAGCCGCCTCCCGCGCAGGATCAGTAAAAGATGGCAACCACCATCAGTTGATGTCTGTCTGGAGTTCACAGCTCGTGCACGTGCAGCTGTGTCAGTGAGCAAGGGGGTGGAGCTGACGTGGGCGTGCAGTCACACGGCGTCCACAGAGGATGTGTTTCCATTTCTGGAGGGCGGACGCTGTTCCGCAGCAGGGAGCTTAGTATTGTCAAGGCTGCATGAACACGGCACGCACGTAACTGCAGCCCCTAACAACATTGCAGGGCGGCCTTAGTGTTTTTGCCAGTGTCGGTGTGTTGTGGCACGGCTCAAAGTCAAACCAAGGAGGGGAAGAATTGGTGTGGTGGACCGAGGGAAACGACGGTGAGCCGGTTTGACCTAGCTGGTAAGCAGAAGGCCCTCGGGTTCGATGCCGTTTCGGCGGCTCTACTTTCTCTTCAAAAACACTGTGGTTTGTGGGCACTGTCTTGTGATTTTGTTCCTAACAAATCAAACATCAAAATGGCTCTCATCGCTGCCCATCTTAACGCATCAAAAATCAATCAAACATCAAAATGGCTCTCATCGCCGCCCACCTTAACGCAGGAGTCATTCTGGTTGTGACAGGGTAGCGACAGGTGTGGAATCCCTCTTCCGCCACCTCCATATCCCACCCACACCCTTAATAAGCCTTATGGTTTCTGTGGACGTTAAGCACCGTATTTAAGGATGGAAACATGGTGCTTAACGTTCGCAGAAACCACACGGCTTATTAGGGACGGGAAGAGATGAACGGTTCATCCGCGCGCTCCGACCCAAGAGACAAGAACAACAACGCAAGGGAGGTGGACCCGGGACCCAGCCAGTGCGAAGCAGCCTGTGTACTTCGCTAAGTGCTTTTTTAACAGCTGTGCGGAGCAAAGTCACTGAGGACTGTGTCCAAGAAGCGAGTGTTAGGGATCGACTCAGCAGCAAGACAAGCCATCCAACCATGGGAGCCCAGGTCCACCTCCCTGCTCTTGGTATCTCCTGGACCCTAAGCGTGGTAGGTTCAGTGTTGCTTTACGTCCACAGAGACCAAAAGGACTATTAGGGACGGGAAGCCCAGGACGTCCACCTCGATGTTCACACAGCTCCTGAGCTCTGAAGCGTGGCAGACAGTAGCCTCTATGCATATATGCATGTTCATGGTCCCCATTATTGTGAACGCGGAAAAACTGTGACATATGAGGCCATTGAATGTTTCTCATTTCCGGTGTAACCACTTCCTCTATACTTGTGCCGTGACGCCAAACACACGCGGTGAGACGTTGTCCCATAATACCTCAGAGACAAATACTGGAAAGTCAGCTGTCTCCCCCCCCCCCCCCCCCCCCCCCCCTATAATACTTGCATGGAGTGCATATCTCACTAGCCGAGTCTCGCAATTCTGAGTCCCGGTTGTCCTATTCTAGACATGATACTTTGTGGACATACCCACAGCTTTTTATTTTATTTTTTTAAACAAAAGGGGAAGAGAAAAAAAAAAGATGTTGCTGACTTTTCCGTTTCATATCTCATTATTTTGGCCAGCCCAAATATGATCACCCTAAACCACCGGACTAAATACGTGAGGCAGAGCCATTGTTCGAACACAGGAGAAGAAGAAGAAGACTGGATGCTCGCATGGCAAGACGGGGAACCTATATTTACCCCGGTTCCATGTCACAGAGAGTCAAGGAGGAGAACATGTGTTACAGTTAACAGGAGCATACCCCCAGTCTTGAAACTTTTGTGGTTTGTTTCAGTTCTACACAATATGATTCAACGAGACCGCCCTTAGTGTCACTGAAATGCAGTGTAATTTCTGGGACTTGACCACTGAACTGAAAAGGGAGAACAAAGCTATTAAAAACGGCTGTCCTTCCGGGAATCTGGCAATGCGTAAGCTGACCAGCTTTCTTAAAGTAAGTACCTTGTGTTTTTTACGCAATTTACAATATCATTATATCAGGACGAAATTTCCATTGTGCACACACAGTTCCAAGTTTAAAAATAAAGCCACTGTGTCCCTCAGGCGATCTCCAACTTCCTTATCAAGAGGGATTTTCCTCCATTGAAAACCGTCTGTGGCGAGAGCACTTCATAACCCCCACCCCACCCCCCATTAGGAAACTCGTTTGAAAACTGCACCGACAATGAGGATACATCTGACAATGTGGGTTGTGGGACAAGCTTCATCTTGTCCGCGAAACTTCTGTGTCGACAAGAAGGATGCATCAGACAATGTGGGTTGTGGGACAAGCTTCAACTTGTCCGCAAAGCTTCTGAGTCGACAAGGAGGATGCATCAGACAATGTGGGTTGTGGGACAAGCTTGTCCGCAAAGCTTCTGTGCCGTCAAGATACATCCGACAATGTGGATTGTGGGACAAGTTTTAACTTGTCCGCAAAGCTTCTGTGCTGACAAGGATGCATCCGACACTGTGGGTTGTGGGACTTGTCCGCAAAGTTTGTGTAATTCACTGACTGGCTTAACAGCACCGTTTTCAATTCAAAACTCGCGCACCATGAATTTTATGTTTTGTTTGTTTGTTACTGACAAATTCAGTTTTGCCTGGCGTGTCTGTCACGGCAAGTGATTCCTCAACTCGTCACTAAACCGAGACCTGAGTTTCTTCAAACTCCTATCCTCTCGCTGCCGGGATTCATTCAGTTCCAGTAAAGTTTTACGCCTGCATTAATTAACGGACTGCGTCGACCCGACCCTCGTCGGTGTCTCAGTCTGTAATGTTGAAATGCTTACTCGGATCCATCATCCATCAGTTTGTGAGTGCCCTAGGTAAAATCATTATTATTATTGTTGTCTTTATTATTACTGACCGCTTTTGTATATGGCGCTAATGTCTACTCTCAAGCAGACGCACTGCGCTCATGTCGCATGTTATTGTGAATGAAGTGGTGTACTGACAGCATGTTTGGTTGTTCGGCATGGCTGGTGCCACGTGCAACGTCTCGGCGCACACAATCATGCACCAGTTTACAGTGTCACCTCATTCAAACTCAAAGCCACACAGGTAGGGTGCATGCGTGTTACGCTGCCACCTGCACTTTTGGCAGAATGACCGGGATGTTTTACGTGCCACTGCGGTAACAACGGGGATGGAATGGATACCGAAATCAGTCAGTTATTCGTTTTATTTCTCAGTGACCTCTTGTAGTCGTTTAGTTTGGTGGCGTTGGTTTCGGGCAGTATTTTCATACGCGACTATGCGGGAATTTTCATACTTTTGAGTTTTGATTTGTTTGGCGTGGGCGGAAATTGCCAGAATGTTCAGCGGTCAGCGCCCTCCGAAAGGTTCCGGTACTAATATGACTGTAGAAGCAACCTAGCGCCAAAGCACGCACGTAAACACGAGACGCATCCACCCCGTGTAAAAAAGAAGAAGAGTTCTGTCTCGATTCAAACGATTGTGGTTTTATTTGTGCTGGTGTAAACTTTGTTGACGGCTATAAATGACACGCCTTGTTTTATTTCAGTTGTTTGTAACAAACTTACTACTGTTGGAGCACCAACGAAAAACTGCTCGTTAGCTGACAGTTTTCTGGACCCTATGGCGTAACTAAATACGGCAGTGGTTGAAGGAAGGATGTCGTAAACCAGTGCTTGGAGTTTGATCAGTACCCAACC
Source organism: Alviniconcha marisindica (assembly GCA_018857735.1). Taxonomy (NCBI): domain Eukaryota; kingdom Metazoa; phylum Mollusca; class Gastropoda; family Provannidae; genus Alviniconcha; species Alviniconcha marisindica. Next base: position 516,823 of record JABMCL010003054.1, read on the forward strand.
TTCCGGAGGGCGCTGACCGCGTCGGTGGTCAGCTGCGAGGAGATAAAGAGTGCCCCTTCAGTGGCGTAACTAAATCTGGCAGAGTTTGGAGGAACCTGCCGGAAAGCGATGCTCGGAGTGTGGTACAGGCACTGCAGACATCAGCGGTCGTGTGCAAAGCCCATTGGGACAAACTGACGTTATAGTTAGCGCCGACTCACAATGGGGATTCACAACAGGCCGTGTGCCACGGTGCTATTTTTAAAGCGTTTTGGAATTACTTCCCCTGGCTTCAGACTGGCCATCCATGCCCGACACTGTAGACAGTCCGTGTTGTGACAAGCGATGTTTTGCTCTGGAAACTAGACTGTAGTATCTTTGAGAACGAGGAATTAGTACAATAGGACTGAGGAAGCAATGTTTAGTTAGGGTATGTACCTATGTGAACGACATTTCAGTTGAACTCAAGGCGGTCAGGCAAGCGAACAGCTGAAGAAGCCAAAGAGAAAAAGAAGGAAATGATCGTGGAAAAGAAGAACTTAGAACAAGTTGTTGGGGATGGAGAAGCAAATGAACTGAATGGCTCAACATTCTGACAATTTCCGCCCATGCCAAACAAATCAAAAATATGAAAATTCCTGCTTAATCGCGTATGAAAATACTGCCCGAAACCAACGCCACCAAACTAAACGACTACAAGGGGTCACTGAGAAATAAACGAATAATTCGAAACCACAGACAAGCAAAAATGACAGGTATTTTCTGAATTATTCAAATGGAACAACAAACAATAACCCAGGGCAGCCAATGTAAAGACGTGTGCACTATTACTTAATATACAGTTGTGATGAATCATGGACGAATAAATAAAAAGATGGGGGGGGGGGGGGGGGGGGGGGCGGGAAGAGGAGCCGCATTTACATCACGCAAAGATATACGGATGTAGCCAGACCCCCTACCCTGGGACTGAATCCTCACCGAGGTATCATGAAATGAACCTAACAGTTTATCTTACGTTTGAGATCAAACTGAGGTTAACCGTAATGACATGTTGCTTGGTTATATTATAATGGAAACAATCAATCATTTCATACAGTAATCCGATTTATTAATCATATAATAGTAATATTAGCAGCAAAATATGTGTGGTTTGTTTAAATAGAGCATCCCATTAGAATTATGTAGAAACTGATTTTCTTTTTCATCCTGAATTAAAGAAGATTAAAATAAAAGTAGAGAAATCCAATGAAACAATGACAATGCATAATTTATTTATTTTTTAAACAGTATGCTCATGGGCTATTATTTTATATCCCTGTCAAGAGACTTTTTTTTTAAAGTTTACTATTAATATCGCAGCTTGTCAATAACAACAACACACACACACCAAGAATTTATTTGGTTAATATAAAGGAATTCAGCGTAAAAGTATTTTATAATCATTTGTGTGTTTCCAAAGCATAGACAGGTATTCAGTGACTGCCCCCAGCTAAAAATAAATATTTGCACATACATTGATTTAAGTTGAGAAATTTGTCAGTGCTGTTACCTAAATTCAGGTTTGCACTACAAATATAACCGTTTCATCTAAATAAAAATGCTTTGTAGTTGTACCATGTGGAAAAGCAATCAAGTTTTTTTTGTGTTTTTTTGATAATGTAAAGAAACGGTGTTTAGAAAATGAGTCAAATGTTGCATTTTCTTTATTGACTATACTTTCATTGAAACATCTACCTTTTCTTTTAGTGTAAATGATTAAACAAAAGCATGTTAATTTGGGGAACAAAATCATTTTCTTTACAAAATCTCTTTGCTTCAAGGATGATAACTAAAAGCTTTTCTGCATATAATTATACATGTGCGCAGACATGCACAAACACACACACACTGACACACAACACCTTGGATGAAAGAATGAATACACGGTTGTATTTGATAGATGTCTTTCATGAACATGTGAAACAGTAATGAATGGGTGTACTGAAGTGTAATGTACGTCTTACGTAAGTCAAAAGACAAAATATTTTAAATTAAAATTTCATATTGCTGATTGTTAATAGCAAAACACACAGAACCACATACACGCACACACACATGCATGCACATGCTCACAAACACACAATGACGTACATGTACATGTGCACATGTACTGGCACACAAACATACATATGACGAAAGGATGATTACACTGTAGTACAATATGACACAAACATTTGAAACTGAATGGGTGGATATAAAGTGCTTCAGAAAAAGAAACAGGAATGAGTGTAAAAGCTGGCATGATTGTAAAGGATGGATGCATGTTACGAAAACACCTCACAACGATATACTTGGCAAGTTTAAAAAAAGAAAAACAAAAACTCACCAAAATCTGCCTGATGTCTGCCTGAGCCATGATCAGCCTTGTGTCTGGACTTCATTCTCAACAAATTGAATGGGAACTGCTGCTTAGTCAGTTGCCCTGTGAACATTCAGACAAAATGGCCTCTTAATAGAGATGGTTAGTACACAGGTGGTAATGGTAGTGGCAGCGATTAGGGAACTATTTTTGCTTGTGACATCAGCCATTTGTGTGCGGATCAGAGGTCATAGGTCAGAGGTTACGAGGACTGTTTACCACGTGGCTCAAGTTTTCATTTACTGCCGCATTCTTACCACAGAGGTCATAGGTCAGAGGTTACAAGGACTGTTTACCACGTGGCTCAAGTTTTCATTTACTGCCGCATTCTTACCACAGTGGATTCGTAGGGACCATTTCCACTGGTATGAATTAAATTTATACTTTGTAGATTAGCATCATATGCTTGTATGAGATTGTAATTTGGGTTGCTTTTGTAGATTTTACTGCTGTTTTAGCTTTACGATGCAACCCTATCAATTTCATCCAAAATGGGATTTTCTGAGGGCATAGATACCAACTTGAACTGAACTGTGTGTTGCTTTTCATACATACTACAAACGAAACAGTTCCGTTTTGCTCCTGTGTGTGTGTGTGTGTTGTGTTGTGTTGTGTTGTGTTGTGTTGTGTTGTGTGCATGCATGTGTGTGTACGTGTGTGTGCATGGGTGCATGCATGTGTTGACTAGCTCATTCTACTAGAATAGACAACTGGTAAACAACTACTGATGTGATAATTAAATGCTGTTTTTTTCCCTACAGGTGCTTCCTATTGCTAGCTCCATCAAACACTCAACTGGACCATGTGGCACAACATCGCTTCTTCACTCTTTATGACACTGGCACAATGTGGCACCATGCTTCTTCACTCTTTATGACACTGGCACCATATGGCACAACATCACATCTTTACTGTTTATGACGCTGGCACGATGTGGCATAACATCGTAACATCATTGTTAATGACACTGGCACCATGTGACACATAGTAACTTCATTGTTGTAAACTTGACACATCATATCTTCACTATCTGTGATGTGTGGCACAACTAACTCAGTAACTGTGACTTCACTGTGACTCAGATCATGTTGTGCATGATCGTAAATTGACTGTGACATTCAGACTGTGACATTATGGTGTAACATCATAACCTTGCTGTTGGTCATGTGCAGTAACATCGTAACTTCACTGAATCATTTGGGCATTATGGTGTAACTTGTAATTTATATGTCTGTAGAAACTCAGACCATGTGGTGTAACATTGTAACTTCCCTGATACACCCAAGCCATGTGCCATAATATAGTAACTTTGCTAAAAGACTCAGGCCACGTGCCGTAACACTGTAACTTCCCTGACACACCCAGGCCATGTGCTGTAACACTGTAACTTTGCTGAAAAACTCAAGCCATGTGCCGACCATAAATGTGCTATAAAAAATATAAAAAATGTAAACGCCATGTGCCGTAAGGTACCGTGGCCATGTACCATAACATCGTAACTTCGCTGACACACCCAGGCCATGTGCCATAACATCGTAACTACGCTGACACACCCAGGCCATGTACCATAACATCGTAACTACGCTGACACACCCAGGCGATGTGCCATAACATCGTAACTACGCTGACACACCCAGGCCATGTGGTGTAACATCATAACTTCGCTGACACACCAAGGCCATGTACCATAACATCGTAACTTCGCTGACACACCCAGGCCATGTACCATAACATCGTAACTACGCTGACACACCCAGGCCATGTGCCATAACATCGTAACTACGCTGACACACCCAGGCCATGTGGTGTAACATCATAACTTTGCTGACACACCAAGGCCATGTGCCATAACATCGTAACTTTGCTGACACACCTGGCCATGTGCCGTAACATCATAACTTCGCTGACTCACCCAGGCCATGTGGCGTAACATCATAACTTTGCTGACACACCCAGGCCATGTGGCATAACATCGTAACTTCGCTGACACACCCAGGCCATGTGGCGTAACACTGAAACTTCCCTGACACACCAAGGCCATGTGGCGTAACATTGTAACTTCGCTGACACACTGAGGTCATGTGGCGTAACATCATAACTTCGCTGTACCCTGATGCCCTCCGGAGCACCTACACAGTGCCACCAGAGCACTTCAACAAGGTGCCCTACCGCCGGGACACTGCTCCCGGGACCCACCAGCCTGTGCTTGTGCAGAGTCACCACCCGCCATCCGGCACCGCCATTCTTCAGCTCCACCACCAAGGCCCCCGCGTCCGTCAGCAATCCAACCTGCCAGCAGATGGCTGGAGTCTGTTTCCCCAGGAGCCCCGGCCACAAGCCACGCCGGCTAGGGTCATAGCCAGCGACTACACCGATGACCTGGCGCAACGTCACATCCTGGCCAACCTGCAGGCGCTGGGAGACGCCGGGCCCGAGCCCATGTTCATCCTGTCCCAGGTCAACTTCGGCAACTACCTCAACAAGCCAGCCTATGCCGCAGCTGCCGCGGAGCTCCCGCAGCCTAGAACCCTGAAGCCCAAGGACCGGCGGGGGGATTTCGACATTCTGCTGATCCACCGCCGTTACGGCATTCTGGTTGGGGAGCTGAAGTCGGTCGGGAGTGAGCAGCCCGGGCTGAGCAAGACACCGGCGGAGGCAGAGGCTGATGTGGCCAAGAGGGTTGAGAGGGCCATTGAGCAGCTGAACAAGTCAGAGAGAGTGATCAAACACCTCATCAGTGATGTCGCATCCGGCCTGACTGTCAGGAAGACCCTCTTCCTGCCCTATGCAAGCAGCATTCAGCTCCAACGGGCCCTGGCGGCAAGGCCAGCGTTAGAAGAGGTAAGCGAAAACTGGCAGTGAAACATCGCGTGTTCTGTTTGCTTGCCACCTTTCATCTCAAAGTCTGCCGTAATAACCCCAGCCACCTTTCATCTTGAAGTCTACCATAATAACCCCAGCCGCCTTTCATCTTGAAGTCTACCATAATAACCCCAGCCGCCTTTCATCTTGAAGTCTACCATAATAACCCCAGCCACCTTTCATCTTGAAGTCTACCATAATAACCCCAGCCACCTTTCATCTTGAAGTCTACCATAATAACCCCAGCCGCCTTTCATCCCACAGTCTACCATAATAACCCCAGCCACCTTTCATCCCACAGTCTACCATAATAACCCCAGCCACCTTTTATCTCACACACAGTCTACCTTAATAACCCCAGCCACCTTTCATCTCACAGCTATCCTACCGTAATAACCCAAGCCACCTTTCATCTCACAGCTATTCTACCATAATAACCCAAACCATAATAACCCCAGTCACCTTTCATCTCACAGCTATTCTATCAATAATAACCCAAGCACAGTCTACAGTAATAACCCAAGCCACCTTTCACCTCACAGTCTACCGTAATAACCCCAGCCACCTTTTATTTCAGTCTACCATTATAACCCCAACCACCTTTCATCTCAGTCTACCGTAATATACTAATAACCCCAGACACCTTTCATCTCACAGCTATTCTACCATAATAACCAAAGCCAACTTTCATCCCAGTCTACCATAATAACCCCAGCCACCTTTTATCTCACAGTCTGTTGTAATAACCCCACTCACCTTTCATCTCACAGCTATTCTACCATAATAACCCAAGCCAACTTTCATCTCAGTCTACCATAATAATCCCAGCCACCTTTTATCTCACAGTCTACCATAATAATCCCAGCCACCTTTCATCTCACAGTCTACCATACTAACCCAAGCTGCAGACTGAAACAGCATGAGTACCAACAAACCATGAGCAAAACAAGTTGCTACGCCAGTTACACTAATGCAGAAAGAAACAATTCCTTAAGTCATGCTAGAAAAATGTCTCCACGCCCCCACTACTAAAGTGCAACCAGTGCAACCAGTCTCTTATCATCTTGGTCACATTTTACTGAAGTATGATGGGATTTTTCCATATATCCATGACTGACATGACTTATTGCAAGTTTTCAAACTCAAGCACATTGATTCTCTCTCTCTCTCTCTCTCTCTCTCTCTCTCTCTCTCTCTCTCTCTCTCTCTCTCTCTCTCTCTTTCTCTCCAGTCTCTTAGTCATAGCTTCCTGGTCATGTTTTTACTGAGATATGAAGACCATCTCTCTCTCTTTCTCTCCAGTCTCTTAGTCATAGCTTCCTGGTCATGTTTTTACTGAGATATGAAGACCATCTCTCTCTCTCTCTCTCTCTCTCTCTCTCTCTCTCTCTCTCTCTCTCTCTCTCTCTCCAGTCTCTTAGTCATAGCTTCCTGGTCATGTTTTTACTGAGATATGAAGACCATCTCTCTCTCTCTCTCTCTCTCTCTCTCTCTCTCTCTCTCTCTCTCCAGTCTCTTAGTCATAGCTTCCTGGTCATGTTTTTACTGAGATATGAAGACCATCTCTCTCTCTCTCTCTCTCTCCTCTCTCCCCTCTCTCTCTCTTCTGTCTCTCTCTCTCCAGTCTCTTAGTCATAGCTTCCTGGTCATGTTTTTACTGAGATATGAAGACCATCTCTCTCTCTTTCTCTCCAGTCTCTTAGTCATAGCTTCCTGGTCATGTTTTTACTGAGATATGAAGACCATTTTCTCTCTCTCTCTCTCTCTCTCTCTCTCTCTCTCTCTCTCTCTCTCTCTCTCTCTCTCTCTCCAGTCTCTTAGTCATAGCTTCCTGGTCATGTTTTTATTGATATGAAGACCATCTCTCTCTTTCTCTCCAGTCTGTTAGTCGTAGCTTCCTGGTCATGTTTTTACTGAGATATGAAGATCATCTCTCTCTCCCTCTCTCTCCCCCCCCCCCCCCTTCCAGTCTCTTAAGATTAAGCCACATGAGGTTGGATTCATGGGTTGCACACCGTGTGAAGATGCCACACAGTACTCGCCCCGTGCTTGGTGCTCAGCTGACTGGATGTTCATGCCTGGTCATTCAAAGGCTGTCGCTTGACTCTTACTTTGCCCACGGGAGATTAAATGGTGTCCTGTGGGGTGACAGATTCACACTCCAAAAGCTAGGATAAACTGTTTCTCCCTACTGCTGTCAAAATGAATTTGGAATCTTCATAACAAAATCAAACGAAAGAACACAAGACATGACAAGTCCGCCATTTTGTTTGACCTTTCTTGCAGTCGACCTATTCACATCCGCGCTGAATAGTCTGCAGTCTGCACCCTGTGTTATCCACTCACAATTCCCTCGCCGAAAGAAAACACGTAAAATTCTGCAACATGCTTTCGGTCCATGGACGGAAAACGGAACATGCCACACGCTGTGATATTAACCGCATCAACAAAAGCATCGTGGGGCTTGGGCTTTAGCTGCATCTTCCTGGTCACATTTCACTGAGGCTCGAAGACCTGACCACACCACACATCTCTCTCCCCTAGGATTTCTGCCAGTGCCTGGGCACCACCAGCTCAGCAGATGCTGTGCAGCTGTGCGTGTGCTCTGACCAACTGTCAGACCCTGCTGACTATCGGCACGTGACGCCCACCATCCTGTCCCAGCTGACCGCCTGGTGGCAGCGCACTGTGGCACACACTGAGGACCCTGTCCTCAATGACGACCTTTACATGGACATCGTGGCCAGGTGAGTGATCCAACAGCTTTACATGGACATTGTGGCCAGGTGGGTGACCCAACAGCTTTACATGGACATCGTGGCCAGGTGAGTGATCCAACAGCTTTACATGGACATTGTGGCCAGGTGGGTGACCCAACAGCTTTACATGGACACCATGGCCAGGTGAGTGATCCAACAGCTTTACATGGACATTCTGGCCAGGTGGGTGACCCAACCAGCTTTACATGGACACCGTGACCAGGTGAGTGATCCAACAGCTTTACATGGACATCGTGGCCAGGTGAGTGATCCAACAGCTTTACATGGACATCATGGCCAGGTGGGTGACCCAACAACATTTGCAGTTTTAAACATTTACTGAGACCTTGACCACAAACACAGAAACCCAATATTTTTGCTGGACATTTTGGTTTAATATGATCTACCCAATATTTTTGCTGGACATTTTGGTTTAATATGATCTACCCAATATTTTTGCTGGACATTTTGTTTTAATATTATCTACCACGAAACCAAGTCTGGTTGCAAAAGAAGCATTAGTTTAGAAGATACAGCAGAAATATAGAGTAAATAAAAACAACAGGAGCACCATATTGTCTTCAAACGTTTTGATTCTCTCGAAACCTTTTTCACAGAACTGAGACTAATATAGCAGAAAGAGCAGAACTGAGACTGATGTAGTAGAAACAGTCAAAATTTGATTGCATTATAAGCCCTCACTGTGACCTTGACCTTGAAGAGAAAAAAACTTTTTTTCTTTCTTTTTTGTATGACACTTCTGCCCATGATGATGCACCACCATACAAAGTTTGGTTGCAAAAGGTTTACCAGTTCAGAAGACATCCTATGGACAAAGCTTGACATAAAGACAAAAAGAGAGACGGACACGGTGATTCCAATATACCCCCCCACCCCCCCCACCCCCGAATTGTGCTAACAGAATATAGAAATGAAGTCACACCTAGTTTCAAGTTACCTTCGTTATCTAGGTTCGTGGGTCCGGCTACAACAGTCAGTGTCCATTGCAACGTTCCCCCACGTGCCGAGGTTCGGACCAAAGGCGAGGCTGTGGCCGAACTGGGGGGGAGGCTGGCATGCCTTGTCCTGACCCCCTCCCAGATGGAGCTGCTGCAGAGATCTCTGCCACGTGTCTTCCTCACAGGACCCCCAGGGACAGGTACTATAAATATACAGAATATAATAATTAATTATAATATAAGCACTGTTGGCTTGTCAGTTCTTGGATTTTAACATCCTGTCAACTGTATATATGCCAATATGGTCACCTCAGGACAAATCACACAAGTACTTGCTTGCCTCCCCCCACCCCCTTTCATTCCTCATTACATTCCTTCTGTTCACCAGTGTGTCTGTGTGTGTGGGGGGGGGGGGGGGGGGGGGCATGGGGGAGTGTGTACACACATGTGTGTGTTATGTGAAGAACTTATTGGGTGGTTCAGTGAAGCTGGGTTGCATGAGTGAATGCCCTTTGTAATCTTTCGCGCTCGAAGTCGCGAGAGGGCGCAGCATCACTTCCAGGCCGATTTCTGAGTAGGCGTTGCTTCACGCTGTGTATAGCAATGGAAGTTGAACCTAGAATTGCGAAGCAGTACAAATGCCACCACTGTTGCAGTTGCAAAAATTACCGGGGATGGAGGGTGGAAAAAAAGTGCCTTTGCATCATTTTTTGGCTGACCAGAAGATCGCGAATTCGTGAAAAAAATGTGTTTTGGGGCATCCTATAGCATGAGCAACAAGTTACTGCTTGTTGCCAGACACATTCTGATTATGGGCCTCCAAAAATGTCTTTAAAGTTGGCAATGTAAAAATTTGCAAATTCACTGTCACCGCCTTCCATTGTGAAGAAAGTATGTACCGGAAGTAAAAGCAGCCAAGGGACTTAAGCGATGCCGGGCAAACGTCAAGGGAGTTAACAACCCCACCTGAACTGACCAATAGTTATACCCTATACAATATTATGACTATGTAATTATTATTTTTGAGGTTTTAATGTATATATTTTTGTTGTTTATTATTACGTATTCCAGATTATTTACACCACCTCAAAACACAACTTCACAAGTCACTAAACCATGCTCAGTCAAAAGATGGATCACAGTTCAGACAACACAGTCAATGCCAAATACAACCAAGTAAAAAAAAATGTCAACCAGATTACAAGCATATTATGTCTCAATATTAATATATATATATATATATATATATATATTATACTTATTAACATTCACTGAAAGTTCTACAAGTTCTACAAAAGATGGATTCCTAGTTTGAGTTTCAGGTTACCTTTTTTATTTAATTTAGGTTCATGGGTCTGGCAACCTAAATTAATGTCCATTGTAACATTTACAGGTATTAACCTAAATCAATGTTCATGTAACATTTACAGGTATTAACCTAAATCGGTGTCCATTGTAACATTTACAGGTATTATAATTTTTATATATTATAATAGTTATTATTATAAGCAAGAGTTAGTTTGTTCATTCTTGGATTTTAACAGCCTGTCTAAATTAAACATTTCACCTAAAATTATAAAAGTTCCACAAAAGATGGGCATGATGATTCCAAATAAAAATGAAGTCACACCTAGTCTCACTTTCAAGTCACCTTCACTATCTAGGTTGTGGGTCCAGCAACCTCAATCAATGGCCACCCTAACATTTACAGGTACCATAATATATATTATAATTTTATAATATATAATAAGCAGAGTTCGTTTGTTCATTCTTGGAATTTAACAATCCGTCAACCACATATGGTCACCTCAGGACAAATCACACACATACTCTAAATTCTTTTGTACCACTTCAATAAAACACATTTTGAAAACACAGAAAACAGCATAGACTAGTAGTAGTAATAGTACTAGTACCTGTTTATTTTGATTCAGATCCATCTCTATCCATATAACAATTTAACATTACTAGAGCAAACTACCTTGCTTCTAGTTCTACAGCACAAATACTTCCATGCTATCTTCAAATCTGGAAACGTGCTTTTCACAGTCTCTGATAATGATATCATGTCAACAGTTGAGAGTGGAACCGTCATCCACACAATCAGTTTGCAAAACATGGCTTCAGTTCTCTAAGCATCACTCCCTCCTCTTCAGAATTCAAACTTTTGGATGGCATAAACTGAGTGATTTTACAGCCTAACAAAACCTGATATTCAAATGAGGACATTTCTGATGTAGGATTTTTTTTTTTTAATTTATGCTTCTTTTTTTGTGTGAAAAAAATCAAAACCTGTTGAATACATATACAAGAACAATGTATTTGCAAACGAGGAAAATACAAAGGGAGCTGAAACATTTATATACCAGGATCATTTGGCACAGTTACTTCCCTTTGTATGGGACTTCATAGAGAAAAGGCAGCAGTTGGTCTGGGGGGGGGGGCCAAGCAGGTTAAAGACAGATGTATACCTTGGCCTGATGCTGGAGACATGTTCAGAGCCTTCTGCCACTTGGCTGAATACAGCCCCATGTCCCTCCCATTGTCTCAGTCATGCTGCTGCTGAAACATGGAAATCATTCTTTTTAGTTCAAAACCCAGCTCAAAACTGTCCTCTTTGGGCAGGCCTTTTCACAAATCTAGGTAGACCAATCCTGAAACAACAGATTATGTGTATGCCTGCATGTATATGTACATGATTGGTGCGTGCAGTTTTTGTTTTGCAAAAAAGATTTGCGCTCTATAATTTTTGTTGGTATTATTAAATCAGGGCTCACCGTCACATTACCCCAGATCAGCACAGCTTCTCTTTTCTTAGTTTGCTTACTCAAGTCAATGTTGGCAAGTTCTGTTTGTCGGAACTGGCCGCCCTTCATTGAAACCCAGATGGGTAAAACTCTAGATACTGCCAACTTCTGGTAATCACGCTGAGCTGTGAAATGTGTCAGCCCCGCATGCAAATGAACACCGGGAACCTAGTAATGCGGCTGGAAACTCCTGTAGGCAGTGAATTATCACTGACCTCATTTGAGGTCACTCACCCAGGCCCGGCAAAGTTGACAAGTTCTCACACCTGACTTCACACCCCAACATCAGAGAGAAAGAGACTGAGCAAGAGAGAGACTGCTTAAACTTTAATGCCTTTATTCAAATGCTTTCTGCCATATAGATCTGGACTTTTGTACCTGCAGTAAATGCATGGGTTTTGAACAATTGCATGAAAGGGGTTTATTTTGTGTTAACAATGCATTTTTTCTGCGTATTTGCAGCCCCTGCTTAAGTTAGTGCCAGAAGTCACACATGCCTACTGAGAGCGTAGGGTCAGTTTGCCAAGAATGTCTACAAAAGTACAGTTGATAAGCAATTTCCACTGGCTATCCATGGCTTGTGTAAGACCAGAATGAGATGAAACAGAGCAAGCTTAAATAATTAAAACCAACATTACCGTATCAGACTCAAGGTAATGACAACTGACATGGCCTGTAGTTTCCCCATCTACAATAACTGATCATACATGTATACACCATTATTGATCATTAAAACAATAGAAATCATATGGTCGTGATCAAAAATTCAAATCTTTCTTCCTCTTCTTCTGTAAAGTGACCTCTTTCATAATACTGAAGATTGTCTCTGGGGCTGTGCGGCAGTGTGGACAAAGAACTTGGAAACAAGGTCAAACTCAAAGTCAAAGGAGCATGTGTATAATGTACTGACTGCTGAGTGAAAGGCACAGATAAAAATGAAAAACGATAAAAGTCACTTTCTGCTGCAAATATTTACTTTATTAGCTGCATGTGAATCTTTTCGTGGTTGCTGGAGTTCTCTGGGGACTGAAAAATGTCCCAGGGCTTTCCGACCGTGCAAGTCGTAGCTGATAGTGGTACTACTACTCAGTACCATTTGGCCAGCTTCTTCTCCCATACTGACCTGTTCAGCTTTTCCCAAAACAGTTTTACAAATTGCAGGGCTTCCTCAAAGTATTAACTACTCTTGAAAAAAAACGAACACTGTTACTGTTAGTAGTGTTACAGTTACCACGCGTTTGACTGTCATGATGAACATGCACTGACCTGTGTGTCAGGCCCAGATTGCGTTGTGATTCGTTGCGATTTACTTCTGAAACACACTTCGATGTCTGCATTGTCATTTGGCGTGAAAAGTCTACTTACTGACAGCTTCAGTGATAATCTTCTCGGTTACTGCGTCAAATTGTGGTGCCCATCGTCTCATCGTCTGCTGCTTCAGCCATTTCGAAATCGCCGTCATATGGGGAAAATCCGAACATACGTCTGCGTTAGAATGCCGACCGCTCATTGGTGGAGATTGTCACATGACAGACATCCCTGGGTTTTAGATCGTCACATGACCAATGACTAAGCGTCGGACACATCACGCAGACCTAGACTATTTCTGTGGCCACCTCACCAAGCCACGCCAATGCCGCGTGTTCAAACCTGCGTTCCGAGGTTTCCATCCCGAGCCTTTCGTTCCATCGAGGTCCACCCAGAGCAGGTCCGAACAAAACGTCAGTCCGGGTAAAAACGTCTGAAACAAGAATGACTGCTAGCGTTCTAAAACAAGATCCAAACACACATAAAAGGTTTTAACCTTGAAATTACGTGTTTTGTCATAAATAGCGTTCTTTTTAACGGCCTTGTATGTGTAGTTTGGTTCCACTCACTACAGTTTGTCCCTAATAATGTCAACCCGACATCCGAGGCGGACATGAAGCCACTGCGTGAAGCCACACATCATAATCTTTGGTTCCACCGACTCGGGTAAACTGCCTGCCGCACTGATTTATGTCATCTGCTGATGTTACACCTCTGCAACTTATCGGCGGCCGCTTCAGGGTCGAATGAATGTTTATGATGCTTTCTGGTCACGCACTGTGGCGATGTAATTTTTTGGCAAACGTTTCTAGTAATTGCTCTCGATCCTGAGTGACAATCACTGAACATCAAGTTCTTGATTTGGAACTTCAAAGTTTACTTCTAGCCAGGCAAAATTTCACTTTCTTCACTGACTGACTGAAATTGAACCACCACTGACAAGAACTGAAACGCAACTTCTTGATGCATGAAGGTTATCTTCAGTTGCGGATTATTGAATATCTCCTTGGTGATAATTATGATAAGATATTGCTGTTTAAAAGTAGTCTAGAATGGGCATGAGATGACTGAATCGGTAAACGCTCACCTAGTTTTTCTGTGTTCCCATCCCGAGTCAGTCAGTCTTTTTTTTTCTTTTTCTTTTTCTTTTTTGGGGGGAAGGGGTTGGTTGGTTGGTTGATTGGTTGGTTGTTGTATATTTTTTTGGGGGGTGTACGTGTATGTGTGAGTGTGTGTGTGTGTGTGTGTGTGTGTGTGTGTGTGTGTGTGTGTGTGTGTGTGTGTGTGTGTGTGTGTGTGTGTGTGGGTGTGTGTGTGTGTGTGTGTGTGTGTGTGTGTGTGTGTGTGTGTGTGTGTGTTGTTTTGTCTGTTTTGGGGTTTTGTTTTTTGTTGTTATTTTTGTTGCTTCTTTGCCGGTTTTGGTTCTGGATTGTTTTTTGTTGTTGGGTTTGTTTGTGGTGTGTGGGTGTGGTGGTTTTTTTTGTGGGTGTGTGTGTTTTTTTTTTTGTTTTTGTTTTGTTTTTTTGTTTGTTTGTTTTGTTGTTGTAGCGTTGTTCCCCCACCTCCCACCCCTTTAAAAAAAAATTAACCCCCCTCTCACCCCCTCCCTTGTTCTTCTTAAGGACTGGGCTCAGTCTTCCGGCAACGATGAGTATTTAAAAGACAGTCACGGTCAGCGCTTTTCGTGAGCCGGTTTGGCCTAGCGGTAAGGCGTTAGGCTGGTAAGCGGAAGGACCTCGGTTCGATACCGCTTCGGCTCTCCTTTCTCTTCAAAAAGGTTGTGGTTTGTGGACACTGTCTTGTGACTTTGTCCATCACTTCCTACTGAAACATTAAAATGGCTCTCATCGCTGCCCATCTTAATGCAGAAGTCATTCTGGTGGTGACAGTGTAGCGATAGGTATATAATCTCCCTCTCCCCCCACCTTCATACCCCCTTCCCCCCTTCTCCCCGTCCCTAATAAGCCGTACGGCGGTTTCTGTGGACGTTAAGCACCATGTTTACTTTCAGCGCTTTGGATATTATTAAAACAACAAAAGGTAGGTGATCTAAACATTATAAAGTCAGTAAAACTATTATTACACTTGATCGTGTCCATGGCCGGTGAAGCCGCGGAGCTGTCTGCAGGTCAAGTTGTGCTGCACTGAGACTGTGGCCTAGTCAACAGAATGAAAGGGCTGCGGTAGGCTGAACTGAGGTGTAGTTAGAGGTTCTGTCAAAGCCCGGCTTTCGCCGGTTCTGTTCAGAGACTGTACTGACGTGTCGGAGAATTGCGCGTCGCACTGTCCCGTTTATTTATATATATATATATATATATATATATATATATATATATATATCATGCTGAGGACATAAACCAGTAGCCTACTGTCTATAGCATACTGAGTACTAAACGCGTGCTGAGTACAAAAACCAGGAGCCCGGCTACTGTCTATACGTGACAAACAATGCTGAGGACCAGACTCAGTAGCCTACTGTCTGCTGAGTACATAAACCAGTAGCCTCAGTACTGTCTATACCATGCTGAGTACATAAACCAGTAGCCTCTAGTACTGTCTATAGCCGGCGTGCTGAGCCTACATATGAACCAGTAGTCTACTGTCTGTAGCGTGCTGAGTACATATGAACCAGTAGCCTACTGTCTATAGCGTGCTGAGTACATAAACCAGTAGCCTATTGTCATTAAACCAGTAGTTTACTGTCTATAGCGTGCTGAGTACAGAACCAGTAGCATATACTATCCATATCATACTGAGTACTAGAACCAGTAGCCTATACCGTCTATAGCCAGCTGAGTACAGGAACAAAGACCGCGAAATCCTCCTTAAATCCTTTAGTTTAAACAGTTTTATTCAGTAACGAAAGCATACCAGCATACACCTTGAGCGTCAAACAAGTAAATTTATAAGAGACGCTCTAAATAGCAAACATATGATGCAGTGGGTAGGCTAACATTGTAACAATATATTTTCACAGAGAGAGAGAGAGAGAGAGAGAGAGAGAGAGAGAGAGAGAGAGAGAGAGAGAGAGAGAGAGAGAGAGAGAGAAGGGGTGGGGAAGGAATGGGAGGTGAGAAGGGGAAAGGGAAGGAGTGTGGACCCAGACAGAGAGGAAGCATAGCGTTTTGTTACGGTTCGGTCGCGACTCGGTTTACAACACCAAAGCGGTTTGTGCGAACGATGAATTCGTGAACTGTTAAGAATATTGCCGAATTTGTCTCTGAGGGGAGATTTGGGTCACCGCTCAGTAACGCGGCTATTAGTGGTAATGTAATGCGGGGGGAGGTGTCTGAATCAGGTGTAGTCACGTACTTTAGTCACCGGAAACCGCTCACAGTATATTGCGGTTGCTGTTTTATCCTTGTTTGTTTGTTTGTTGTTGTTGGTTTATTTGTTTGTTGACTCTCTCTCTCTCTCTCTCTCTCTCTCTCTCTCTCTCTCTCTCTCTCTCTCTCTCTCTCTCTCTCTCTCTCTCTCTCTCTCTCTCTCTCTCAGGCTAGACAGTGGCGTTGTTCCTACAAGGACTGTTTTCTCTCAGTCTCTGTCTCTCAGGGAAGACAGAGGTGCTGGTCCTACAAGGATTGCGTTCTCTCTCTCTCTCTCTCTCTCTCTCTCTCTCTCTCTCTCTCTCTCTCAGCCTTCTCTCTCTCTCTCTCACTAAGATAGTGGTGCTGGACGTACAAAGATTGCGCGCTCTCTCTCTCTCTCTCTCTCTCTCTCTCTCTCTCTCTCTCCTCTCTCTCTCTCTCTCTCTCTCTCTCTCTCTCTCTCTCTCTCTCTAGGCAAGACAGTGGTCTGTCCTACAAGGATTGCTCTCTCTCTCTCTCTCTCTCCTCTCTCTCTCTTCTTCTCCATCTTCTCTTCTCTCTCCTCTCTCTCTCTCAGGCAAGACAGTGGTGCTGGTCCTACAAGGATTGCTTTCTCTCTCTGTCTCAAAGGCAAGACAGTGGTGCTGGTCCTACAAGGGTTGCTTTCTCTCTCTGTCTCAAAGGCAAGACAGTGGTGCTGGTCCTACAAGGGTTGCTTTCTCTCTCTGTCTCAAAGGCAAGACAGTGGTGCTGGTCCTACAAGGACTGAGATGGCTACTCCAAGGCCACGACGTCCACGTCGTCAGCACGCGCTCTGCGACCCTGGCTTCCTCCGTCATGATCCAACACCAGCTGCAGATGACGCTGAAGGCCGACGGCAAGGCACACCGGGATGCAGGCTCTGTGCGCCTCCATCGATACGATCTCTACGTCAGTGAGGCGGACGTCGATGCGGCAGTGAGGGCTCTGACGGCAGCGGTGAAGGAGGGCCACCTGCACGTCATTGTGGATGAGGCGTCGTTTGAGAACAGTTGGTAGTAACGTGTGTGGGAGGATAGGGGGGGGGGGGGCGTGTGTAGGAGGTTGGGGGAGGGGCGTGTGTGTGTATGGGGGGAGGGACGCGTGGGGGGGGGGGGCGTGTGTAGGTTAGGGGAGGGACGTCTGGGAGTGGGGGGGGTGGGGAGGGGGGGGACGTGTGTGGGAGGTGGGGGGGGGGGGGACGTGTGTGGGGTGGGGGGGACGTGTGGGCGGTGGGGGTGGGGGGGGACGTGGTGAGGGGGGTGAGGGGGGGAGGTGGGGGGGACGTGTGTGGGAGGTGGGGGGACGTGTGTGGAGGTGGGGGGGCGTGTGAGAGGGACGAGTGGGGGTGGGGGGACGTGTGTGGAGGTGGGGTGGGGGGGACGTGTGTGGAGTGGGTGGGGGGGGACGTGTGGGGGTGGGGGTGGGGGGACGTACGTGGGGGGGGACGTGTGGGTAGGTGGGGGGGGGGGGAGACGGTGGGGGGGGGGGGACGTGTGTAGGAGGTGGGGGGGGGGGACGTGTGTAGGATGTGGGGGTGGGAGGGGACGTGTGGGATGTGAGGGTGGGAGGGGCTGTGGGGGGGGGGGACGGTGTGGAGGTGGGGGTGGGAGGGCGTGCGTGGAGGTCGGGTGGGGGGGGCGCGTGTGGAGGGTGGTGTGGGGGGAGAGCGTGTGTAGAGGTGGGGTGTGGGGACGTGGGGGTGGTCGGGGGGGGGGGCGTGTGTAGGAGGTGGTGGGGGGAGGGACGGAGGTGGGGTGGGGGGGACGTGTGTGAGTGGGGGGGGGGGACGTGCGTGAAGGGGGAAGGGGACGTGAGGAGGTGGGATGTGGGGGAGGGACGTATGTAGGAGGTGGGGGCGTGGTGGGGGAGGGGGAGGGACGTGTGTGGGGGAGGGGGGAGGGACGTATGTAGGAGGTGTGGTGGGTGGAGGGACGTGTGTGGGAGTGGGGGGGGGGGACGTGTGTAGGAGGTGGAGGGAGGGACGTGTGGGGGTGGTTGTGGGGGGAGATATGTGTGTAGGAGGTGGGGGGAGGGACGTGTGTAGGGGTGGTGGGTACGTGTGTAGGAGGTGGGGGGGGGGGGGGTGTGTGTGGTTGGGGGGGGGGTGTAGTGTAGGGGTGAACTTTCAGAACTCGGGATCCGTGTGAAAGTCGAGGTGGCCGCCCTGGGCTCCCCTATCCCTAACAGTCCTCACGGTCACTCTGGACGTATTATACAAAAAAGCTACGCTGAACCTGAACTGGCCTGTCTTGTCCCTAATACCTCATCCGACATCCGAGGACATTAAGAATCAGAGACCCAACTGGCCAACGTCCATTCTGTGCAACAGGAGGGCGGGACCCCGCGTGCGGAGGCTGGTCAAGGAGCTGGCTGACCGCGTGCCGGAACTCCACCTGTGGGCCGCGGGGCTGACCCGCAGCGATGAAGACATACCTCCCGAACTGCTTCCGGAGCCGTTGGACACGCCCCTTCGCTCCGCCCCCGTCATACAGCGGGAGGTGGCCAAGGGGTTCCGCCAGTTCCAGGTCAACGACTACGGGGACAGCGGCATTCCCGCCCCTGGGGACGGGCCGAACGTCGTACGGCTGAGTCACGCTGGGGCCGGTCACGAAGGGAGGTGGCCCGTCAGTTGCGCCAGGTGTGGTCACGATGTGGCCGCAGAGCTGCGCCGTCTGGGCGTGGGCGCTCAGGGTGAGTGGCCGGGACTGCATGACACACGCCAGGCATCGCTTTGTCTCTCTGCGTGTCTCTGTCCATCTCTGTTCTGTCTCTGTCTGTCTGTCTGTCTGTCTGTCTGTCTGTCTGTCTGTCTGTCTGTCTGTCTGTCTGTCTCTCTCTCTCTCTCTCTCTCTCTCTCTCTCTCTCTCTCTCTCTCTCTCTCTCTCTCTCTCTCTCTCTCTCTCTCACCGCACTGGTTGACTGGGCGTAAAACATCAACTTACTCTCTCTCTCTCTGTCTCTCTCTCTGTCTGTGTGTGCGTGTGTGTGTGTTGTGTGTGTGTGTGTGTGTGTGTGTGTGTGTGTGTGTCTCTCTCTCTCTCTCTCTCTCTCTCTCTCTCTCTCTCTCTCTCTCTCTCTCTCTCTGATGCTATATTTGTCTATAGCCTTCTGTCATAATATTTGACTGTGAATGTCTTGGTTATTAGTAGTATTGTAGCAACGGCAGATATGTGAGTAGGCCTTTGTGCTAATACCTTCACAGTTGAGAAATAAAGTTCAATCAATCAATCAATCAGTCAACCAATCTCTCTCTCTCTCTCTCTCTCTCTCTCTCTCTCTCTCTCTCTCTCTCTCTTCACGACTTGACTGCGTAAAAACACTCTCTCTCTCTCTCTCTCTCTCTCTCTCTCTCTCTCTCTCTCTCTCTCTCTCTCTCTCATCGATTTAATTTTTAAAAATGTTGCCTTTTCGTGCTGTGCAGTTTGCAATATCTCGGACGGGTACATTTTGTTAACAGCTGTGGCCGACAAGTGCTCTGCAAACTACATACCGTATTCTCTTCCATGCAGGAAGATACCTCGCCACCAGTCCTGCGCCGCTGACCTACAACGACGTCTTCGTCTTGACGAGGAGCTGCGAACTGCAGGATGACGTCACTGATGACGAGGGCAATGTGACGTCACCAGCTAGCGGCTTCGCGCGCAGCCTCCGTGACGCGGACTTTCCGGTGCGCGTGCTCGGGGCGAAGGACCTGGAGCGCGACCGGAAGGGCAGGGAGAGGGGGGTGGAGCAGGCGGCCCTGTCGCGAGGGAACCACGTGACTGTGACGTACAGCGCGGCGGTGATGGGGCTGGAACGGCGGGTCGTTGTGTGGCTGCACGGCAGCCGGGGCGACGCCGACAAAGCCCTCAGAGAGGAGGTGGTCGATGCCGGAGACAGGCTGTTCGCGGTGTCTCGGTGCACCACGCAGCTTCTGGTGGTGGACGTGCCTCGCGGACCCTCCTGTGGGCAGGGATGAGCTGACTGGACGTCTTGGACACGGTGACCGCCACTGCACTGCACCGCACCGGGAAAACCACACTGGTGGGCAGGGATGAGCTGACTGGACGTCTTGGACACGGTGACCGCCACTGCACTGCACCGCACCGGGAAAACCACACTGGTGGGCAGGGATGAGCTGACTGGACAACTCGGACACGGTGGCCGCCACTGCACCGCACCGGGAAAACCACACTGGTGGGCAGGGATGAGGTGACTGGACGTCTTGGACACGGTGACCGCCACTGCACTGCACCGCACCGGGAAAACCACACTGGTGGGCAGGGATGAGCTGACTGGACAACTCGGACACGGTGGCCGCCACTGCACCGCACCGGGAAAACCACACTGGTGGGCAGGGATGAGGTGACTGGACGTCTTGGACACGGTGACCGCCGCTGCACCGCATAGCTAATGGCGGGAGTGTCTTCTGTGGACCTGTTGGAACCACACTGGTGAGCAGGGATGAGGTGACGGGACGTCTTGGACACGGTGACCGCCACTGCACCGCACCGGGAAAACCACACTGCATGGTGGGCAGGGATGAGGTGACGGGACGTCTTGGACACGGTGACCGCCACTGCACCGCATAGCTGATGGCGGGAGTGTCTTCTGTGGACCTGTTGGAACCACACTGGTGAGCAGGGATGAGGTGACGGGACGCCTTGGACACGGTGACCGCCACTGCATCGCATAGCTGATGGCGGGAATGTCTTCTGTGGACCTGTCGGAACCACACCGGTTGGCAGGGATGAGGTGGTGGGACGTCTTGGACACGGTGACCGCCACTGCATCACACCGGGAACCACACTTGTGGACAGGGATGAGCTGACTGGACGTCTTTGACACGGTGACCGCCGTGTCTTCTGTGGACCTGTCGCAACCACACTGGTGGGCAGGGATGAGCTGACGGGACGACTTGGACACGGTGACCGCCACTGCATCACACCGGAAACCACACTGGTGGGCAGGGATGAGCTGACTGGAGGTCTTTGACACGGTGACCGCCGTGTCTTCTGTGGACCAGTCGGAACCACACTGGTGGGCAGGGATGGGGTGACGGGACGTCTTGGACACGGTGACCGCCACTGCACCGCATAGCTGATGGTGGAAGTGTCTTCTGTGGACCAGTCGCAACCACACTGGTGGACTGCGATGAGGAGGTGTGACGTCTTGGACAGGGTGACCGCCTCTGAAGCTCCCAGCTATAGTGGTGACATTCTTGGAGTCGTAGCCTATGCTGAAGAAGTCCTCAGTTAAGAGCTGATAAATGGGGGGAGAGAGAGAAAAAGAGGGGGAGAGAGAGAGATGGTTAGAGACACGCCCTGTGGACCAGCTGTGAGCCACACTGGTGAAAAGCGATGAGGTGGTGGGACGTCTTGGACAGGGTGACCGCCGCTGCTGCATCCAGCTGATGTAGACATTCCTGGAGTCGTAGCCTATGCTGACAAAGTCCTCAGCTAGGAGCTGATTAATGGATAGAGAGATACGGTGAGAGACACGTCCTGTGAATCAGCTGTGAGCCACACTCGTGGACAGGAATGAGGTGGTGGGACATGGTCTTGGACAAGGTGACCACCGCTGCTGCTCCCAGCTGATGGTGGTGACGTTCCTGGAGTCGTAGCCTACGCTGACAAAGTCCTCAGTTAGGAACTGGTTAATGCCTGGGACGGGCTGTTCGCAGTGTCTCCCTCTATCGATGCACCAAGCAGTTGGTGGTAGTTGAAGGGCAAAGCAACCATCACAAGTGGTTTGCATCTCGGAAATTCTGAAGTGTTGAGGAGTTTGTCAATGGTCGACATCCACCTTCGAAAACTCCTGTAGGAGTACTGCCTTGGACATGCCAGAATGAAGGGAAATGATCGAACAAATACAATGTCCGGCAAAGCAACCTTCACACGTGGCTTGCCTCTCGGAAGATCTGAAGTGTCGAGGAGCCAGAGACACTACCAGCGGGCGCAAAGCCAAGGACATGAAACCATCGATCGCCTGGAGGAGAGAGGCGTGGAAAGAGGAAGCACTAGACGATCACCCTCGAAAGGACGAGAGAGGACCATCGTCAATCAGATGAACATAGGAACTGTTTCAAAGGCAAGGTTGGGAAAACTTCTGAGAGGCGTGATGGAGCGTATATGGGCTTCTCCAAGCGCATAGAACTGATGTGTCTGACGGACTCTCTGGGGGTGACATCAATGGAGAGTGATGAGGCAGAGGAGCGCCGTGCACGGCCTCTGCAGCACACTCCTGATTTATTCCAGACATGCCCCAGCTCCAGCATTGATTTACATCCTTTACAACCACTGCCATAACTGGTTACGTCATACAGGGTCTCCGAAAACTGTCAGCTTACTGACAGGTTTCCGGTGGTGCTAAAAATGAATGGTGGCAAGTTTGTAACAGACAACTAAAACTGTATTCGCCGTTTTTTTTTATAACCGTCCACATTCTTTACACCAGCACAACTAAAACCAAAAGGTAGTTCGAATCGAGACGGAACTACAAATTGTTGTTGTACTTGTGTTGCGTATTTCGAGCGCTAATTAACTCCCTTGTTTGCTGAGACGTAACTACGTTTTCACCCCGAGGCGGACGCGCCTCATGTTTACTTGCCTGCTTTGGTGCTATTTTGCTTCCACAGCCTTACTAGTAATAATAATAATTTATTTTATATAGCGCCTCGGTAACAATTACATGAGCTCTTAGCGCCATACAGATCAACAAGTGCAATAAATAAAAAAATAAAAAATCAGTATGTTGCTTAAATTAGCCTAAAACAACCATTTAAACAGATAAATTCTCTCGTAGTACCCAAACCTTTCGGAGAACGCGATGACAGTGGCGGCCGGACGTCTTGGGCAGGCTGATCGCCGCTGTACCACCTAGTCAAGTACTTCTTTATTCATTTTAAAGAAAAATGTGGGTGCCGTACATGAATAAACAAACTAAAGAAATGTGCATGTATAAAAGAGTCACAGATTAATTTAAGAGAGTGCATCAATGTACAGGTAAGATTAATACCGCAAGCTGACCTCAGATTTACTCTGTTTAAAGTCTTCCAGATCTAAATATAATGCCTCAACAATGAATTACTTGCTTGTTGTTTGGTTTTGGAGTTTATTTGGGGTTGTTGTTGTTGTTGACACGTCAGCCAACCTCTGTTTAAAGTCTTCCAGATCTAAATGTAACACCTCAACAATTAATTACTTGCATGTTGTTTGGTTTTGGGGTTTGTTTGGGGTTGTTGTTGTTTTTGTTGTTGTTTTTTTCTTCTTTTTTGCTTTTCTTTTTTCCTTGTTTTCCTTGTGTTAGTTTTAGTCTGTGGGAATGGTGATGGCCACTGACAGCATGGTGCAATTCGGCTGTGACAGCCATGGCTGCATTTGATTGAATAATAAAGACAACAACAGCAACACTGAAATTGTTTACTGGCACTCCATTTTGTAACGGCCCATATTAAGGCCCACACACACACACACACAAAACACAGCATGCCCACACACACAGCACACACACACACACACACACACACAACACACACAACACACACACACACACACACACAACAGCACACACACAACACAACACACAATGCATCACACACATACATACACATGACATACACTATGCATGCACACACACACACACACACACACACCACACACACACACACACACACACACACACACACACACCACACCATAGTGCATGCACACACATACATACACACATCAGCACCACACACACACACACACACACACACACACACAAATGTGCATGCACACACATACATACACATGTCCACACACACACACACACACACACACACACACACACACACATACACAGCAACTGCACACACATACATACACATGCACACACACATGCATGCAACACAACATACATACACATGCACACACACATCACAATGCACACACACACACACACACACACACACACAGCACACACACACACACACACACACACACACACACATCATGCACACACATACAACACACATGCACGCACACACACATACACAACACACACACACACACACACACACACACACACACACACACACAATGCATGCACACACATACATACACATGTACACACACACACACACACACACACACACACACACACACACACACACATACATGCACACACATACATACACACATGCACACACAATGTGCATGCACACACATACATACACATGCACACACACACATGCACATATGCATGCACACACACACACACACACACACACACACACATGCGCACACATGGTGGTGGTCTTCCAGTGTGATTATTTCTGACCCGAGTTCCTTCATCTTTCCACTTGATTAATTCTCTTTACATGCTGCATACAGAATAGTTTTCCCTTTTAGCTCCAACAGTAACAGTTCAAAAAACAGCAACTGTTAACTTGTATGATGGGTAACTGTACTGAAAGACATTTCTCTTCTGGTATTTCAGTTAACCAACACAGTCCTTCACCCCTATTGGTCTGTACAATGTGTGTGTGTGTGTGTGTTTGCGTGCGTGCATGCATGCACATGTGTGTGTGTGTGTGTGTGCACGCACATCTTGCACATAGTTATGCTTGATCCCTCGTTGGTGCATACGTTATGCATTAGCTTTTTGTTAAATTGCAGGTAACAAGCTCCATCTTGGTGTACATTATGTGTGGAATATTTTTTTTTCAGCACTAGACATAGACTTGTCAAGTGAACTGAAGAACACTGACACACATACATAGAAAGGCAGACCTAGTATATCTATCAAGTGAACTGAATAACAAGACTGACACCATCACACGCACACACACTCTCTCTCTCTCTCTCTCACACACACACACACACACACACAACACACACACATACAGACAGAGTAATACAAACAACAGTTTACACAGTCTTTATTATGATTATCAGTTCAGTACATATTTATTTCAAGTCCAGCATTGTGAGTAAAGCTGATTATTGAACCAACGCAACACAGCAGCCTTGTGGAGTTGGTAACAGTTTAAGACTTAGCTGATGCACAGCGCTATGCTGAACTTTGTGCATGTGCCTGTGTGCACATCTTTTTCTTCTTTTTTTCTTTCTTTTTTAGTCTGAACACAAGCGCTATGCTGAACTTTGTGCATGTGCCTGTTTGCACATCTTTTTCTTCTTTTTTTCTTTCTTTTTTAGTCTGAACACAAGCGCTATGCTGAACTTTGTGCATGTGCCTGTTTGCACATCTTTTTCTTCTTTTTTTCTTTCTTTTTTAGTCTGAACACAAGCGCTATGCTGAACTTTGTGCATGTGCCTGTTTGCACATCTTTTTCTTCTTTTTTTCTTTCTTTTTTAGTCTGAACACAAGCGCTATGCTGAACTTTGTGCATGTGCCTGTTTGCACATTTTTTCTTCTTTTTTTCTTTCTTTTTTAGTCTGAACACAAGCACTATGCTGAACTTTGTGCATGTGCCTGTTTGCACATCTTTTTCTTTCTTTTTTTCTTTCTTTTTTAGTCAGTCTGAACACAAGCGCTATGCTGAACTTTGTGCATGTGCCTGTGTGCACATCTTTTTCTTTCTTTTTTTCTTTCTTTTTGAGTCTGAACACAACTGATATACAAGTTACAGAGCCATATATATTCTTTTAATCGTCATCCCTTCAAAGAATATCAATTGTTAATAATTATTGCAAACTACAAATAAACTTTTTTGTTTTCAAGGGTGGGGGACTTTCCCACCCTGAAAAACAAAACAATAGAAATAAATACATTGTGAGTTTTATGCCAGCCACCATCAGAACAACAATGTTAAGGAGGTGGGGACCCCACCAGTGTGAAGCAATGTGTGTGCTCCTCTCATTGTTGTTTGAACACCTGTGCAGAGCAAAGTCACAAAGATGGTGGCCGAAAAGCAACTGTTGAAACCTGACCTTATGACCTTTGACCTGTATATCTACGGTCAGTAACAGGCTACTATTTTATTGTACTGTTTTTTAGCCAGGAGGTATAATATATAGGGTCTCCGCTATGTTATATGGCTCTATGAAGGAGGAAAAAAAATCAACATTTAATACATGTATTACAGTAACGATATCATCAGACTCGTCTTTTATTTGAATCACCGAGAGCATAAAGTGACCGCAGCAAAAGAAACAAAATCAAAAGCTATCATCATGATCCTGTCACGATCGGTAGATAGATAACTGATTCTTAACGCCCGGTCAAGCATGGCAGTTACATCGGGGATTCAAGAATTCAGTCTCCCTGTACTGACTGAACAGGTCAAGAATTGAAACTGACTCCATGTACTGACTGAACAGTTTGAGAATTGAAACTGACTCCATGTACTGACTGAACAGGTCAAGAATTCAAACAGACTCCATGTACTGACTGAACAGGTCAAGAATTCAAACAGACTCAGTGTGCTGACTGAACAGGTCAAGAATTCAAACAGACTCCATGTACTGACTGAACAGTTCAAGAATTCAGACTAGTATGCTGACTGAACAGTTTGAGAATTCAAACAGACTCAGTGTACTGACTGAACAGTTCAAGAATTCAAACAGACTCGGTGTGCTGACTGAACAGTTTGAGAATTCAAACAGACTCAGTGTGCTGACTGAACAGTTTGAGAATTTAAACAGACTCAGTGTGCTGACTGAACAGTTTGAGAATTCAAACAGACTCAGTGTGCTGACTGAACAGTGAAAGAATTCAAACAGACTTGGTGTGCTGACTGAAGAGTTTGAGAATTCAAACAGACTCGGTGTGCTGACTGAACAGTTAAAGAATTCAAACAGACTCGGTGTGCTGACTGAACAGTTAAAGAATTCAAACAGACTTGGTGTGCTGACTGAACACTTAAGAATTTAAACAGAATCAGTGTGCTGACCGAACAGTTCGAGCAATCAGACTAGGTATGCTGACTGAACAGTTTGAGAATTCAAACAGACTCAGTGTGCTGACTGAACAGTTTGAGAATTCAAACAGACTCAGTGCGGGAGATGGTCCACATTCAACACATTTGTTGGCCAGCTACGTAACTAAATATTTCTTTTTGAAATGCTGAAACTTTGCAGGAAATTTGAACGCAGTCTTGTTGTGTCCCATCAAAAAAGAAAGTTCATAATCTTCTCTGAGTTACTATTGTGTGATGCGCCCAATATGCTCTTTATGAAGGGAGTACGACTTTCTTTCTCTCCATTTTTATATTTTTCCCCCCGTCAGATTTACTCTGTTTAAGGTCTTCCATATCTAAATATAATGCCTCAACAATTAACTGTGTGCTTGTTTTTTTCCACACTTCAACCTAAAACCTTCTCTGTGTTTTGATTCTTTATCGTTTGCTGACGGTCAACTTTGTTTTAGATCTTGCTGTGGATTGGCAAGATTTCCATTCTTTGGTGTCAGCCTCATGTGTAACCCCACACAAACACATTTAAGTAAGTAAAATACTGGCCCAAGGGTATCAGCTCTTTATCAAAGACTGTAAATGACAGGAAGTGTTTGTGTGTGTGTGCGTGCGTGTGTGCGTGCATGCGTGCATGCGTGCGTGGGTGTGTGCGTGCATGCGTGTGGGTGTGTGTATGTGTGTGTGTGTGCATGCATTTGTGCATGCGTGCATGCATGTGTGTATAATTATCAAAGAAAGTAAAACTTCATCACAGCAGGTACATCTTTATAAAAAGAAGGTATATCTTTATCAAAGACAGTTGTATCTTTATCAAAGAAGGTACATCTTTATCAAAGAAAGCTATATCTTTATGAAGTAAGGTTAGTTAGTTAGTTAGTTACTGATTGGATCTTAACATCCCATCAACTGCACAAAGGAAGGTACCTCATCAAAAAATTTACATCTTGACCAAAGAATGGACGCCACTGTCAAAGAACGTACATCGAAGAAGGTACAACTTTATGCAAGAAGGTGAACGCACCCTCATTAGCAAGGTACTCATACTATCAAAGAAGGTACAGGCACATCTTTGTCAAATGGATGTCCAGCATAATTCTCCTGTTTCACAAGAAAACATGTTACCTTTAAAATAAAACAATAAAAAAAACAAGGAGAAAACCCCCCAAAATGAAATAGTAAACAAAAAAGGTGCATTTACACCTGGACGGAGCACATCAAAAGCAAAATGCGAGAGTATGACTCAAATAACTTTCAAATCAAATTCATATACATCACAAACTCTGTGTATACATATATATATATATATATATATGAGACAAATGATGTTACAATACCAAAAACAACAGCCATGAGTAGGAATACACTGATGTAAACTCAAATATATCACAACAATATGCACACGCGTGTAAACCCAGCAACAGAAGACTCTGTAACAGAAATCTGATGGGGAAAACACCAACCCCCAAAACAGGAACCCAGTCCAGCACGTGCACATCTATTGCCCCAGAGAGGTTTCTCTCTGTGCCACTGCCTGTACCAAAGCCTCCCAAGCTGTGGGCCCTAAATTCTTTCTGACTCAACTCTTTCTACACACAACTATTAGAGTGACTACACACACACACACACACACACACACACACACACACACACACACACACACACACACACATGCACACACACACACACACACACACACAACACACACACACATACAACACACACACACACACACACACACACACACACACACACACACACACACACACACACACACACACACATGCATGCATGCTCACACACACACACACGTGCACACATGGCAGACACACCACCACCGCCCAGTGTGTACACCCCAAACCCTCCATACACACATACATCCACCCTGTACACCCCAAAACCTCCACACAAACACACCCACCCTGTACACCCCAAAACCTCCACACAAATACACCCACCCTGTACACCCCAAAACCTCCACATACATACACCCACCCGGTACACCCCAAACCCTCCACACACATACACCCACCCTGTACACCCCAAACCCTCCACACACATACACCAACCCTGTACACCCCAAACCCTCCACACACACACACACACATTCACTGTGTACACCCCAAACCCTCCACACACACACACATTCACTGTGTACACCCCAAACCCTCCACACACACATACACACACCCTGTACAACACCCCAAACCCTCCACACACACATACACTCACTGTGTACACCCCAAACCCTCCACACACACATACACACACCCTGTACAACACCCCAAACCCTCCACACACATACACACACCTTGTACAACACCCCAAACCCTCCACACACACATACACACACCCTGTACAACACCCCAAACCCTCCACACACACATACACTCACTGTATACACCCCAAACCCTCCACACACACATACACTCACTGTATACACCCCAAACCCTCCACACACATACACACACCCTGTACAACACCCCAAACCCTCCACACACACATACTCTCACTGTGTACACCCCAAACCCTCCACACACACACCCTGTACAACACCCCAAACCCTCCACACACCCTGTACAACACCCCAAACCCTCCACACAGTAACTCACTGTGTACACCCCAAACCCTCCACATGCACACTTCATCAGAGAATTATGATAAAATTGCACAGTTACTGGCAAGGCTTCGTTGTGCAAAACATCACCACCACCAAACCTTTTGTCCCAGGAAGCAAAAACAGTGTGATTGCACACAGTTTAATCGATTAGCAAAAAACACCAATGTCAGCAAATCACGAAAAAGGTATTGTGATTTTTGCTGGCAAACTGGAGCAAGCAGGTAGGAAATGAGCTAAGCTGGTGTGATTTTGTGATTTCTGCTGGCAAACTGGTGCGAGCAGGTAGAAAATGAGTTATCTGGTGTGATTTTGTGATTTCTGCTGGCAAACTGGTGCGAGCGGGTAGAAAATGAGTTATCTGGTGTGATTTTGTGATTTCTGCTGGCAAACTGGTGTGAGCAGGTAGAAAACGAGTTAAGCTGGTGTGATTTCTGCTTGCTAACTGGTGTGAGCAGGTAGGTAACCAGCTCTACTGGCATCTTCTTCTTCTTCTTCACTGAAATAATGTCCAGCTTCAACACTCTGAAGACTCTGGCACTTTTAGTGCATGCTGGATTATTTTGGTGCTTCCATAATCCACTGACACAAGCAGAATGACAGGAATGCAAAAGTACATATTTTCAAAGATCACCACACAAGCATAAAGTACTCAGTAAGTTATAAAGTTAGTAGCTGGATCATAATGAGTCATCAGCCGCACAGGTATACCTCAGGACAGTCAAACGCTGTCATTAGTCAATGCATATTTTAAAAACACTTCTCCTCCACAAAACCATACTCGAGTCAGACCTACAATCCAACTTGCTTCCAACGCAAATTGAACATCCTTTTCACAGGGTAAGCCAACAACATAGCTGCCTCACCCACATTATAGGCCTTTGGTGCCTTGAGCAATATGTTCAGCTTTACAAATTACATTCTGTAAAACATTTAGTTTTGTTCATTTGTTTCAATTAGCGAACCTTATAGTTAAATTCCAAGTCATATATTCAGCTTTACAAATTACATTCTGTAAAACATATAGTTTTGTTCATTTGTTTCAATTAGTGAACCTTATGCTTAAATTCCAAGTCATACTGATATCATCTCAATGCTGATACACTGAGATTTGGGCAATAAGCACAGTCAGAAAAAAAAATGCTTCAGAAAACCCACAGAGGAAATACATGCATTGACATAAACTATCACAAAGTCGCATCTGTTGGGTTGCCAAACAGACAATGTGTACAGACATCTGAGGAAAGGACATTTGATTTTAAGCGCACACCCCTGACAAAGATGCCAACATACAAGCTGACTTGCACACTCCAAAAGCTGCCTTGTTCCGATAATCTTTTGAAACCCTCACCCAAACAAAACCATTATGTTTTGTGTGACAAAAACACAAACATTATAAGCACGAAAAAGGAGAAATGGGGGGGGGGGGGGGGGGGGGGGGGGAAGGAGTGAGGAGAGGGCTTAGACCAATATTGTCAATACCCACAACAACAAAGACTTATATTTCTTTGGATTCACTCCTCATAAAAATTTGCATTTATTGCAAAACCTCCACTTTCATTGCGGCATGTTCATTAGGGTCATGGCACAAAAGTAACACACAGCACGCACACGACTCTCACAAAACTCTTGTCTGTGAGGACTTGTGTTCCATTGTCAACTGTGAGGACTTAACTACTATTGTCAACTGTGAGGACTTGTGTTCCATTGTCAACTGTGAGGACTTAACTGCTGTTGTCAACTATGAGGACTTAACTACTATTGTCAACTTTGAGGACTTATTAACTACTGTTGTCAACTGTGAGGACTTAACAACTATCGTCAACTTTGAGGACCTAACTGCTGTTGTCAACTGTGAAGACTTTTGTACTAATGTCAGTTGTGAGGACTTAACTACTGTTGTCAACTGTGAGGACTTATTAACTACTGTTGTCAACTGTGAGGACTTATTAACTACTGTTGTCAACTGTGAGGACTTAACAACTATTGTCCACTGTGAGGACTTAACAACTATTGTCAACTGTGAGGACTTAACTACTGTTGTCAACTGTGAGGACTTAACAACTATTGTCCACTGTGAGGACTTAACAACTATTGTCAACTGTGAGGACTTAACTACTGTTGTCAAATGCAAGGACTTAGCTACTGTTGTCAACTGTGAGGACATAACTACCTGTTGACTGTTGCCAACTGTGAGGACTTAACCACTGTTGTCAAATGTGAGTATTGTTGTCAACTGTGAGGACTTAACTACTGTTGTCAACTGTGAGGACTTAACAACCTGTTGACTGTTGCCAACTATGAAGACTTAACGCTAATTACAATAACGCTAATTATCATCTTGGCTAAGTAACACAGATGACACAGAATATGATCATTAACATATATTGGCAGTTTTGCTGATTAGAAACCTTTTTGATTTTACAATCACTTTTTCAAAACTGCATACGCTATGGCATCTGACCAAACTATACCATTTAGTTCTTGTTTGCCATAGTAAAAATTGAGTTCCTTTCCCTGTTTTCATATCCAGGTTGTCATTCTCCATGGCAAAAACACCTGTTCGTTTACACTTACACAGGCAAATGACTGTGACAGCAGGTAGGCACTGGAACCATTTAAAAACAATACCTTTACACAGAGCAGGTAGGCACTGGAACCATTTAAAAACAATACCTTTACACACAAAGTGCCTTTAAAATCCAAGCTACACAAATTCCTTGTGTTGTCAGTTCTCTAAAGACAAATCTCTGTTCTTGTCAGTTCTCTAAAGACAAACCTCTGTTCAAACGAAGTACTGTTCGGTGTTCACAATGGCTTCGTTGGTGGTTTCCCTGCGAACCGCCTCAACAGCGACGTTCACACAACTACACCATCATGCAGTGCACCGCGACCTGCACTCACGCCCCTCCGACTCTGGAGGTACTCATCACCAAGGTTCACTTCCACCAGTCGGAAAGCTTGCAGGAGGATGGCTAACTTGGACGTGACTCCGCCCAAAATGTCAATCAACGGCTGGCACACGTGTCGCACCCCTGACACAAAGTTCCAGGAAAAGATGACAAAAGGCTGAAGGATGAGGTTGAAGAGTCCTGCCAGCACCGGTTTGACCAGCCGATTCCCCGTCATGATCACCACGCCCAGAAACAGCGGGCGGGCCACGTGGTTGGTGACGTAGTTGAGAGCCTCCACCACCAGGAAAATGACAATGGAGGTCAGGATGCGGAGAGCTCCGAAAAACTCTTGCCAGGCACGCTGAACGTAGCCCTCCACTCTGGAAAACGATTGAGTGCGAGTCACTCCTTCTGCAATTTTATTTTTTTAATGACGTCCCATTGCAAGCAGAAAGTCACAAAAGGTGCACAACACAAACACTCACATCATTAGATGATGATGATGATGATGATGTCGAGCTTCATGTCCTCAGATGTCAGTTGACATACTAGGGACAAATTGTGACCAGTGCCGAAGCATGGTTCAATGTTGCTTTACGTCCACGGAAACCGTCAGGCTCATTAGGACAGAAAGCCCAGGACGGCCACCTCGACTTTCACACAACTCCTAAACTCGGACATTATTAAATGGTTCAGGCAGGGTTGTTAACTCCCTTCACTTCTGACTTTCAACACACAAGGGAGTTAATCAGCGCTCAAAATACATAACACAAGTACAACAACGAAGACCAGAGTTGCCTACGGTAACAATGGCATGCCCACCAACCCCCACAAAAAACACCTACATACACACACCACTCAGTCTCCCACTACCCACTCAAATACGCATTACAATTAGTGAAATATCACTTCTTTCAAAACCTCTCCCTTTGAGGTGCTCTTCCTCCTCCCCCCCCCCTCCCCCACCCACACCCATGCACTTACCTGGTTCTCTGAAGCTTTTACAAGGTACAGACTTACTTTTCAGCCACTTTGGGCATAACTGCTTCACTCTCCTCTTCCTCCACTTCATAGAATGCTGTGCTCCCTTCACTGAAGAAGTACAGAAACCTGCACAGAAAAGCCAATGTATTACACACATGCACACACACACACACACACACACATGCATGCATGCACACACGCAAACATAGACATGCACACACACACACACGCACGCATGCGTGCACACACACACACACACCCAAACACACACACACACATACACATACTTACACACACACACAAGTTGCATGCATGCACGCACACTTACACACCCACCCATGCATGCACATGAACACACACAGAGAAATACACACAGAAACACACACACACCACACACACACACACACACACACACACACACACACACACTTATGCATGCAAACATACACACATAAATACACACATACAACTTGAAATAAAAATAATACCATTCACAACAATAACACTGCAAACAAAAAAGTCCATCTTTAAGAGAACAGGCAGCCTACTCAAAGCATTTTTTCCCTAATGGGTAAAAGGAATCTAATATAAGAACTTAAAGTTTTTGATTAATCTTTAAAAACACCCACTGATTTTTTTCTTTCTTTCTTTTTTTAACTTCTTTTCCAAACACCCACTGATTCTTTTCTTTCTTTCTTTTTTTAACTTCTTTTCCCAGTTCACCAAACAGACCGAGGCTTGGGGTCTTGAGTTTCCAAACAAACAAACAAAAAGCAGAAAAAAATAGAAAAATATGAAAAATAGAAAGAAAAACAATCACCGTTCAGGCGCTTCCCTCACCTGAGTTTTTATTGCTTAAAGTCCATGGAGGTGAGTAGGCCTATTAGGGACGGGGATGAGTGGGAAAAAGGGGAAAGAAGAGTGAAACCTCGAAACAGGTGCCAACCTGGAAGACCCAAGGTTGCTGTGGACCGCCGCCAGAACAACAGAATGTTAAGGTAGTGTCCGTCTGGCATAGTGCAGCGACCACCACACCACACAATTGCTGTCCCAACTGCTATGCAGAACAGAGTCACAAAGACGATGTCTGTAGCTCACCTCTTGCCGTCCGGATCTTTCACCACAAGCGACTGGTAAGGGGCATCAACTCCAGCAGGCACTGCATTTTCGTTGAAGTTGCCCCTGTCTGACCAATGGGCAGGCAGGTTGCTGACCCCTGCCTTCCGTCCCTGGCTCACCACTGCTTGCTGGTTTACTTCCTGCGTGCACAAGGTTTTCATCAACAGCAACACGCACACACAATGTACGCATGCACACACACACACACACACACACGCACACATGCACACATACACACAACACACACGCATGCATGCATGTACGCACATACACACACACACACACACACCAGTCAATATGTACAAAGTGAGAGTTGCTGTAGGTGATTTCAGTCTTTGTGGTGGTTGTGTGGCATTTCTTGAGCACTTACCAACTCCTTCTATTTGTGGAATCTAGGCCTGGTTCTGTTTCCTATCACCTCATTGTTATCAGCGTTTTATTTTACGTCAGTTCACAGCAAGGTGATATTAGACAACCACAACAAAAGTATCATCGTTATCAACTGATACCTGAGCACTTTTCAGTCTCCTGTCTTCCCGGCCTTGCATCCATTTTTCAAGCGTGGATGTGTTGCGGCCTGCTGCTGAACTGCGGTCCCCATCATCTGGAACCACACGGACAGTTATGCATCACTGACAGTTACAAAACACAAACACGTGGCACAGTTTTGCTGAAATCGCTCTTGCTTTTTAAAGTTTCATTCAAAGTCCTCTTTGAATAGGATACCTAATATTGGCACCCAATAGGCTCTTTATGAAGGGAGTACGACTTTCTGTCTCTCCATTTAAAAAATTTCTTCTTTTAATCCCGTCAGATTTACTCTGTTTAAGGTCTTCCAGATCTAAATATAATGCGTCAACAATTAACTACTTGCTTGGTTTGTCTACACTTAGACCTAAAATCAAAGTCCTCTTGCAGTAGTAACATAAGACTGATCTAAAGACGATCAAAATAACAGTGTATGTCAACAAGGCGATAATGGTAGCTAGACTACAATATTTAAGATTCTGTTTGTTTGAAATGTATGTTAATGTGTTTTTTGTCATAAGATGTTTGTCCAGCGCAGTGAGTTTAGTGGGTTAAAGAGCAGCACTTTATAAGAAGTATTTATTATTATTATTATCAAAATACAACATCAAAGCAGCAACAAACTCTTTTTTTTTATAAAAAAATAAGAAGAGACGGAGGGTGAGGAAAGGAAAGAATTCTTTCTTTTTTAAATGATCTTTATTACATGACACTCTATGTCAAATAATTTCTTAATGAAACGAAAGGAAAGATTTTTTTCTAATGATCTTTATTACCGGACACTTTACGTCAAATAATTTCTTAATGAAGTGGTGCACTGTCCTCTCTCCGTCTTTTTGAATATGCTGATGCTTATCAAACATGCATGGCCTAAGCCTCACCTTGAACCTGCTTTCGGGCAGCTTCACTTTCGATTTCGCGGGTCTTCTCCTTCTTGAAGGTTGTGTGCAACTCCTGAAGTGTCTGCTGCTCCGCATCAGAATCATCCCATTTGGGAATAGGTGGCGGTGCTGCTGCTGCAGACGTACGAAAAGATGCCACACAACGCCTGTGGTTAGTTAGCTGGTTAACTCTTGGGTTTTAACATCAACATAATAATAGGTTATTTATGTGCCCCATCTTGTAAGAACACGGAGCGCTTACAAAGGCCTATGGATACGTATATTCAAGAATCAAGAACAAGAAGACTCAAGAGTCTAGACTCTGTCCACCTTCCCAAATACTGCCACACAGACACATCTACATGTGTGTGTTAGTCTACACCGCCCATCTTCCCAAATACTGCCACACAGACACATCAACATGTGCGTGTTAGTCTACACTGCCCATCTTCCCAAATACTGCCACACAAACACATCTACATGTGCGTGTTAGTCTACACTGCCCATCTTCCCAAATACTGTCACACAGGTAACCTGGGTCCCTCTCAACTCTAGACTCTGCCCACCTTCCCAAATACTGTCACACAGACACATCTACATGTGCATGTTAGTCTACACTGCCCACCTTCCCAAATACTGTCACACAGGCACATCTACACATGCATGTTAGTCTACACTGCCCATCTTCCCAAATACTGTCACACAGGTAACCTGGGACCCTCTCAACTCTAGACTCTGCCCACCTTCCCAAATACTGTCACACAGACACAT
This sequence comes from Alviniconcha marisindica, assembly GCA_018857735.1. Classification (NCBI taxonomy): domain Eukaryota; kingdom Metazoa; phylum Mollusca; class Gastropoda; family Provannidae; genus Alviniconcha; species Alviniconcha marisindica. The sequence goes on from JABMCL010003054.1 coordinate 553,912, forward strand.
CTACATGTGCGTGTTAGTCTACACTGCCCACCTTCCCAAACATTTTTCACACAGTTATTACCGTCAATGGTGGCAGGGACCCGGGGTGTAGGGGAGGGCTCGTAGTGTCTGTTGCCCTTTCGATCCTTTCCCATAGGCACTGGCGATGGCTGGCGTCCTCGGCTGCTGCTGTCGTCACCATCTGCAACACCACCGCAGTCATCATCACAAGCTGCACCGCAGGACTGACACCGGTCAACAAGGTGGGTGGAAGAGTGGCCCAGCAGCCCATCCACTGGGCTCAGGATCAAGGGGTTGTGGGTTTGAATCCTTTTTCAGGCAGCAACCTTCTCCTCTCTCCCTTTTTTCTCAGGACATTGGACTCAGGGTCTTGTCCTTGGACGACACGAAACATTGAGGTCCCATGGGCCCTAGGGTGTAAACGTAAAAGATCCCACCATGAATGCTTCTCTGGCTAGCAGGATTTTGTGTGACAGCATTAACTGGTTACATCGTTAATTGGTTGCTACATGGCCGTGTCATGTGAAACTGTTGCTGTCTCAGCGCATGTTCTGTGTACATTATGCAACCATGCACCAGTTTACTATGCCATCTTATCTGAAGCTACACCCACAGGTTGTATTTGTGTTTAGCCGTAATCTGCCTCCTGCACTGTTGGCAGAATTACCAGGCTACCAAAAGAAGAGTATATGCACACACACACACACACACACACACACACACACACACACACACACACACACACAGTATGACAGTAAGCTAGCAGTACAAAAGCCTTCAAGCTGCATGCGCTACTGTCAACACAGGAAGGTTAAAATGTGAGCCCAAAGCAAGCACTGCACGCTGCTTAAGGCTGTCAACCACTGTGAACCAGAACCCACTTTTGAGCGCATCCCGGAAACCAGCTGTGTACGGCGGAACGGGACTTGGGTTTCTGGACCCTGAATCACTGAAACACATACAATATAATACAATACAACTTTATTGTCTCTGTGTAGAGAAATTTGTCTTCTGAACAATCAAATACTTATGTAATAATCTAGAACAAATAAAAACAACAGTAACACCTATTGTGTTCAAGATTTTTTGAGTTTTGTTAAAACCTTTCTCAATGAACCAAGAAGAATGCTGGGTATCCTTTATGTAACACCACAACTTATACTGCACAGAGATGTACACCACAACCTACATGGCACAGAGATGCACACCACAACTTACACTGCAGAGAGACATACACCACAATGTATACTGCACACAGATGTACACCACAACTTATACTGCACAGAAATGTGCACCTCAACCTGCATGGCACAGATATGTACACAAATTACACTGCAGAAAGACATACAGACATACACCACAATGTATATTGCACACAGATGTACACCACGAATTACACTGCACAGAGACGTACACCACAACTTACACTGCAGACAGACATACATCACAACTTGCGCTGCAGAGAGACATACACCAGAATGTACACTGCACATAAAGATGTACACCACAACTTACATTGCACAGAGAGATGTACACCACAACTTACATTGCACAGAAATGTACACCACAACTTACACTGCAGAGAGACGTACACCACAACTTACACTGCAGAGAGACATACACCACAACGTATATTGCACAGAGATGTACACCACGAATTACACTGCACAGAGATGTACACCACGAATTACACTGCACAGAGATGTACACCATGAATTACACTGCACAGAGATGTACACCACAATCTATACTGCACAGAGACGTACACCACAACTTACATTGCCAAGAGACATACATCACAACTTGCGCTGCAGAGAGACATACACCAGCATGTACACTGCACAGAGAGATGTACACCACAACTTACATTGCACAGAAATGTACACCACAACTTACATTGCACAGAAATGTACACCACAACTTACATTGCACAGAAATGTACACCACAACTTACACTGCATAGAGACGTACACCACAACTTACACTGCACAGAAATGTACACCACAACTGACACTGCACAGAGATGCACACCACAACTTACACTGCAGAGAGACATACACCAGAACGTACACTGCACAGATGTACACCACAACTTACACTGCACAGAGATGTACACAACAACTTACACTGCACAGAGATGTACACCACAACTTACACTGCACAGAGATGTACACCACAACTTACACTGCACAGAGACATACACCACAACGTACACTGCACAGATGTACACCACAACGTACACTGCACAGATTACACCACAACTTACACTGCACAGTGATGTACACCACAACTTACACTGCACAGTGATGTACACCACAACTTACACTGCAGAGACGCTCACCACAACTTACACTGCAGAGATGTACACAACAACTTACACTGCAGAGAGAGATGTACACCACAACTTACACTGCAGAGAGACGTACACCACAACTTACACTGCAGAGAGATGTACACCACAACTTACACTGCAGAGAGACGTACACCACAACTTACACTGCAGAGAGATGTACACCACAACTTACACTGCAGAGAGAGGTACACCACAACTTACACTGCAGAGAGATGTACACCAGCAGCAGAAGCGGGAGCCCTGTTGTCTTTCCTTGCACTGAGAGGGGTGCCGCCTTCACGCCTTGCGCTACGCGGGGTAGCCTCCCCTGCCTTGTCGCTCCTTGCTGTGCCTGTCAGGGCACAAACGATTAGACGTGGACAGCATCACCCCTCTATGCCCTCTAACCCCCTTTATAACAATAATAGTGTTTTAAAGGAGAGGAGAGAAAAAAGAAGAAAAAAGAACAAAACAATACACTACCCAGCCACCCACCCACCCACACACAGATACACATACTAACACATGCTCTCTCTCTCTCTCTCTCTCTCTCTCTCTCTCTCTCTCTCTCTCTTAGATGTTCTTCCGCTAAAATTAAAACTAGAATTTAATAAAGGCATCATTATGCATGAAATAGTAACTGGTTATGCACCGTCAACTCTAAAATTCAACTTTCATTCAAATCAGAACAGACGCTTACACAAACTTATAGTACCCCGCGCTAGATTAGATTTATTTAAATGTAGTTTGATGTATGGAATATTTTACCATTATGGATTAAAATTTTGTCAGATCACAAAGCATTCAAAAAAACATTTAAACAGTACTTAATGAAAAAAATCACAACATTGATCATAGATATATATGTATGTACACTATTTCTTTCATTTGAACATGATTGCATTTATTTATGTTCTCAATATTTATGAATATGATGTGTCAAATATGTATTTTATGTATACATCATCATTACATGCATGCTCTGCACTTTACTTTCTCTGTCTCTCTGTCTCTGTCTCTGTCTCTGTCTCTGTCTCTGTCTCTCTCTTCTCTCTCTCTCTCTCTCTCTCTCAATAGTTAATATGATGTTTTGATTTTGAGTTTATATTTTGTTTTGAAGTTTTTTTGCTTTTTGTTTTGTTTTGTTTTTTGCCCATGGTCTGACTGTAAAAAAGTATTGTACTTATTCCATTACCCTCATTAATAAAAAATGTGTTCATTCTCTCTGTCTCTCTGTCTGTCTGTCTGTCTGTCTCT